>CAIGRO010141185.1:0-11632 GCA_903798355.1 Fraxinus baroniana | reverse complement strand
AAAAAATTCTCATGCCTATGCCAATATGAGAATTGGATGCTAGTGACAAATGGAATATTAAAGGAATACATCACAAAATTTGATATACATCAATTTTCAGGATGTCCTACCACCATCAAAGAATCTTGCCAGCTGCGAGACTGTCCAAGCTGCATGTAAAGATGTAGGACCAGAAGGACAATAATAGAAAGGCAAGCATGCCTTTGATAAATTATTGATATGATGTAAAAAGCTAAATATTTTTGCTCAATAATAGAAGTGACATAAGTGATGATGTAAGATGCAAAATAATTGAGCCTCATGTAGTATTATAAATAGAGGCCTTCAAACTAAAAAAGAGGCAGAATCACTTGAGCTCTCAATCAGTGAGAAAGCCAAAGTTTTCTATCCTTAATTCGAATATTGTATCTATTCCAAAATATATCAATAATATCCCATTTCTTTCATAAAAAGATGAATTTTTAAATTTTCATTCCCATAAATTCTTGATAGATCTAAGAAGAAATTTATTTCTTATTTTAACAACCAATAGTTTTTCTTTAATCCAAATCTAGTGATTTATCTTTAGAAACGATACAATGAAGGCAAGAAACTAAAAAAGCAGGGATCCTGTTGAGGCAAGAGGCCGTTGGAGAGAACCGTTTGCATATTCAGGCCCCGTTTGGTACGGCTTAAAATCCAATTAAAATTGAAAATATGGCCATTATTAGGTCCCACCCGTCTAATAAAAGTCAACAATAACGGCTATATTTTCAATTTTAATCTCTACCACACACCCTCTCAGATCTTGAAGATCGCTCGATTCTAAGAATAAAGATTCATATCAAAATTAAGGTAGAACTACTATTTTAAATTTTGAAAGAATTCTTTTCAAGATCTTAGAGAATCGCAAGGACTATTCATAATGTTTGAATTATTATTTATCATGATGTTTATGTCATTATTATGTTAGTATCATGTGCAAAGCGCAAGGTTTTGTGTCAATTAATTATCTGCCAGTATTGTGCATTCATTTGAATGTGGTAATTAATGATATATATAGATTCCCAATTCCACAGGTGTACATAGTTTTACGTGGGAGAACACGAGGAAAAGAGCGTTGATCCAGCCCTACAAACGATTAATTAACAATGAAAAATTTTAACAAGCATTTTCGAGAAACTCAATTAGGAAAAGGAAAATATGAGATACTAGTATATGTGCAGGAAAGTGAAAGAAACAAGAAAAAATAAATTTAGGGATACCCAAAACTGCAAAAAAGTACGAAAATAGAAAATGGAGCGGAGAAATTGAGAGATTGATTGTTGATGGTGAATCGGTGATGACGACCACTACATCACTCACCAGCTCCGACCTCCACAGCTCCACCGCCGTTCTTTGGTCTAGGTTTTGTAATTTGTCGTTGATTTGATTTCTCTAGGATGCGATTAAGACGTTTTGACACTAGAACTTGGAACTTTTGAATGCTTCAACCTTTAGATGCACAGTGGGTTAAAAAAAGGTCAAAAAATTGGGCTCCCTAAAATGCTGGGCATGAGGGAGAGGCCCCCCCTCAGGTCCGACCCTGATATTGACCCATGACAAATTTGAATTTGGACCATACGCGTGTTTTGAAACTCTCTTTCGTGCACTAGGGTTTCGAAAACAGCATTGAGGCAAAAGTTTTATGTCAAACATTTCAACTTGAAATTGATGAATTTATTAAGAAATGTTGATGACGACAACTTGAGCTGGGGTCTAGCAAGATTTGAAATCTTGAATTTCTTCTTAAAAGAATGGATGGATCCACTTGGTAAAAAGTGATTTTGGAATCTGATTAGACTAATATTAACATGGTTTTATTATTATTTTATCAAAAAACAACATTATAAACTTGTAAAAATAAAGTGCAAAAAATATGTTTAAAAAGCAATGTGTCCCACAGACTCTTTGAAATATTTTGAAGGGTTTTACTCTTTGCACTGACACCCCCTCACAATAAAGGGAGGCTCACGGTGATTAAAAAAATTGTGGCCCCCCTATTGTAGGGACTGTCAACCGGAATGTCCACATCACAAAACCCATATTTTGAATGCACGACACCAAAAAATAGAGGTCCGAACAATTATTTAAACGTATGACTCATATAAATACTAAAATAGAAGAATGTGAATAGGAGTAATGTCAATGGGCCGAGCCAGCTCGACCCTTAAACCCACGAGCTCGTGAGACACGAGCCACGAGCTCACGAGTCAAGCCGGCTCGTTTGCTCATGGGCGAGCTTGGATCGGTCCACGAGCTCGTGAGCTCACGAGCCAAGCCACGAGCTACGAGTTTTTTGAAAATTTTTTTAAAAAATTTTCTTTAGTTTTTCACGAGCCCACGAACCGCGGCTCGAACTCGTCATTTGACGAACCCGAGCAGTTCGCAGCTCATGTTTTCACGAGCCGACGTTTGCCATCTCTAGTGAATAGTCTTGGACATGTATTATTTTATCTTCATAATATATAGCCCTTGATTGAGCTCCATTTTGTGGAAAAAAATATGTTTTAAAATTGTGATTTTTTTGGGGAATGTGTGTTTAAAAAAAAATTGATTTACGTGTAAACTTATTTTATTGAATAATGTGTGTTTTTTTTAAAATGAATTTGTATGAAAATGGGGTTTATACAAAGGGCATAATATGGAGAAATAGTAGGACGTCTCAATATTGACTCCTAGTGGGTAAATCTCAAATTTAATTTAATTTCAAATTTCACTACATTGTCATCGTTCATTTCTTAATTGATGAACATTGCTTAATTTTCAGTTATATTACAATATTTCTTCTATCTAATTTTTGCATGACATGTCCACTACTTTTAAAAATTAAGCAAAAACACTAATTCTAATTATTGCCATAACTCTCGTTTTATAAGTTTTGTTTTTAATGTGCAACACGATGGAACTAATCAATTTCTTTGGGCATGATGGTTGGCATAATGTAAGAGAGTGGTAATATTTGAAATTAAATTGAAGTTAAGTGACCCAATTGAAATAAATTAAAGTCTAGTTATTCAATTAAGAATTTGCTTAAATCTCAATGACACAAAACTGAATTTACCTATTTATAGTTTATTAAGCCCCCGTTTGTAGACATTAAAATCTATATTTTAATTAAGTTAAAATCAACAATTAATTCTAAACACATATTTTATGGGATCCCAATTTTTCATTCGCATATTTAATCAACTATTACTAAAATCTGCTAAAAATTTGATTTTAATTACCATCGAACAAGGGTTAAAAATTTTCAAAGAAAATATCATTACTACACGTACTACAAGAATGTTAAAAATTATCGAGTCATACGGAGAGGAAAAACTCGACTTGATCGATCCAACCACATAATTCCACCCATGATTGCTTGTCTAGCCTTTACAATCATGATCCATTTAGTGGACATGTTTGAAAAAGACTTGACACGAACCCAATTGACTATGTACATAATTCCCGTTCGATGTAATTTAAAATTAGATTTTCAAAAGATTTTGATACAGGATGATAAAATATATGATTATTTTAGTTATAAATCTAATAAAATGTGTAATTAAATTAAAAATTGACTTTAACTTGAAATTTTATCCCTATTTGGTGGCCTTAAATTTGAAAAAAAAAAAAAAAACTATATTTTGAATATTAGTTTTTGGAAAATGTGTGCTTAAAAGATAGGAAAAAAATTTGAATTTACATAAAAAAATATTTTATTGTTTAATGTGTAACTGAACCTTAATTGACTTAAACGTGGATTCATGTGAATAAAAAGTTCCAAAAAAAAAAAAAAACCCACATCGAAGTGAATAAAAAATTCTAAAAAAATCTTCCTTGAGTGTGCTGTCAAGGAGCAGAATAGCAACTTTATCAAACATGACTATTCTACAATTCTGTTACGTGGGAAGTTAAGGACGGTTTTCCGCCATTTTGGCTAGACATCTCATAATTGTTCTCCACGTGGCTTATCCTCCGGTCCCGCATCATACACACGTTTTATGTGAAAATCTCTACCTATGTACATTCAATTTCTTCTCCTGATTGTCTTGCCAACTTCAAAATCTCTCTCTTAACCCAAAATCTTAAATCCCAATTGATTTCTAGGGTTCGTTTTCCGAGTTCTTCAATCATAATCTTTACTTTCACTCTTTGCCGTTGTGAAGTCTAAGCGAACACTCTCTTAATCCTTGATTTGTTTGCATTCTATTGAATTTTTGAGTTATCGGAAACTGGTAAACATACATCTGTTATTTTTCCGGTTAGGTTGTTTATTGTATTCATTTGACAGCGTAAATGTTGGATGAGAATTTTGGTTTATTTGCTGTTCTTCCTTGGGCAATATTGTCGGGCATAGGAATAAAATTGACTGCATGAATATGTCTACTGCACTATCTTTAGATTGGGAACTTTTGAATTTGTTAGGTGCATATGTGCGAATAAGAAATACAATGGTGTTATTATTTGGATAAGCTCTAATCTGCAGTGGTGCTTGCAAATACTCTGTAGTAGTATGTTTTCACTATAATATGCGCCTGTTTATTTGGAATATGTTTTCAAGACTTTAGCGACTCGTACTTCAGATTCCGTGGTAGTGGATATGAGTGACTTTCTGTCTTTTCGGACTTTGGATGCAATTTGATTGATACATGATGCAGGGTGGTTACGATTTGATTTTTCATTTATCAGGTTCTGTTTATTGACATTCTCTGAAGAGTAATGATTATCTTTTCGAATTTATGCACTGATGACTTTGATTTTCTCTTGCATAAAAGATTTTTTTTTTTTTTGGACGTTTCCTTTAAATCTGCAACAGTAAAGAAGACGTGCAAAGTTTGACAAATGAATACTTTGAACTTGTTTGAAATGTAGTTTGTGTGGTTGAATAACGTTGATATTTGTGCGGTTGAATAACGTTGATATTATTTTATTCTTTTTACAAAATAAAGATGTAGAGCATTCCAGTTTTACTTTTGCAGGTTCAGGATAAGTGTGAAGAACGACGGCTTCTTGCACTCTTGCAGTATCACTCTTTTGGACTTCTTTGCGATTTAACATATGAAAATCGTTTACCTCACTTTTGGATGATGACATTCTACAATTTTGCCTTACAGTAATATAGAAATGAACATTTCTGCTCTGTTGACTTCTTCTGGTATCAATACTGCAGTGTGTGCAGTGCTGTTTTCATTGTATTCCATTTTAAGAAAACAACCAAGCCTTGTGAGCGTGTACTTCGGGCAAAAACTTGCTCAGGTGAGGTCAAAACGCAATGATCCATTTTGGTTTCAGAGATTTATTCCTTCTGCTAGTTGGATAGTAAAATCATGGGTGGCATCTGAGGAAGAATTATTCGCCATTGGGGGTCTGGATGCTGTTGTCTTTCTCAGGGCAGTTGTTTTCAGGTGACAACACACGTACTTTCAAAACTCCCAGGACTGATTATGTTTCATTATTGTTGTAATTATGGATCTGCAGTTATTTACTTGAAGAAGAAAGACCCTTTCATTTGTTTTTATCAATTGGAGCGATTACCTTGATTCACTCTCTTATGTAGGTTGTGTTTTCTTTGCTGTTTTCTTCTATTGAGTGACGTAGTTCCTTCAAATATTTTAAAATTCTTCGAGACATGAACATGGTCACAATTGATTTCCATCTTGTCCTCTACAGAAAGGACTTCAATATTGAACTAAAATATTGACACTGCAGCTGCATGTGTTCTCCTTCATTTCTTTGGATATTAGAAGCATTTGTTTTCGCTTGATTGATTTTCTGGTGTTCCTATTCTAGTAGTTGTCCTGATATATGCTACCCCTTTTCTATGTGCAGTATCCGAGTATTCTCTGTTGCTGGTGTTATATGTTTGTTTCTTGTGCTTCCACTTAATTATTTTGGGAAAGAGATGGAGCATAAACATATTCGAGAAGAGCAGTTGAGCGTGTTCACGATTGAGAATGTCAAGGAAGGGTCAAGATGGTACGTAATACGTCAATATCTATTACTGAGAATAAGTACCTGTTCTATTCCTGTGAATGAATTTTATTTGCTTGAAGTAGTCTGCTTTTTAAACATCTGTTCTAATTAACAATGTTCAGAGGATGGGTGGGGATATTCTGGGCTCATATACTGGTCTGGATGGTCACAATTGTTTTGTGCAGGACAACTTTTAATGCTCATGTTCATGTTAAGCATAACCTGAACTTGCTTGTTGTGAGGTAAATGAGTAGGGAGCTATTGTGTGTGCCAGCGAACAAGATCAAGGGTGAAATCCTGGTTCTGAAACTATATCAAGCATGCGTCTGAAAACCATTTGGTTGAGTGGAAAGTGTCTTCCATAGAATGGTCTTTAACTTATTTTCTCAACGTGGAACAGCCGTCCAAGATTTTAACAATAAAATACCATGGGTGCATTTATGTTAATTACACTGAGCATAGATGCTAATTATTTTGAGTTTCCAGATAGACGCTTAAATTGTCCACTTGTCAGCTTCATAATTAAATACATGTCATGATAGCATAATTGGTGCATGTGGCCTCTCATCAAGGCCCAAAATAAAGATGAAAAATAAGATACTGGGGTCATTAGAATTAAAAAAAGATGCACAGTCAGAGTTTCAATTCCATCCTAGAATCAAAATATATCCTTGTTAAAGCTTATGTGGATTCGTTGGGAAGACGGGAAATGAAACACATTTCGCATTCATTTACTGAAGTAAATATGAAATGCTAGAATGCTTATTTTATGAATTTTTCTCTCTCCTCTCCTTTTGGCCTTAACTTATATCTTTCTAATTTGGTCCTTACATTTGGTTTTTTGTCAGGCTTTGGGCTCATTGTCTTGCATTATATGTCATATCTTCCTTTGCTTGTATTCTTCTTTACTTCGTAAGGACTTCAACCCATACCCACCTTTTATTTTCATTTTGATTGGATATACAGAGTTTAATGTATGATTCTTTGCTATAATCTTGTTGATAGTGTATTTCTGCTTGTCTTTAGGAGTACAAAAGCATCACAAAAATGAGATTGGCATCTATTACAGCATCTCATTCCCATCCAAGTCACTTTACTGTACTTGTTCGTGCCATTCCATGGTCTCGAGAAGAATCATACAGTGTCAGGGTTGCTAAATTCTTTACATATTACTACTCATCAAGCTATTTATCACATCAAATGATTTATCATTCCGGTGCTGTTCAGAAAATGATGGTAAGCATGTAAATGGATTTTTTCTCTCATAGCAGTTGATGTTTTCCTTATTCAGCATTTCATGGATTAAATGCTTAATTCCATATTATTAAGAGCGATAAGAGCACGAAATAGGAAAAACAGAAAGTAAAAACACACGATATACAGTGCTACACTATCCATGGGAGATTCACTTACTGCTTCAAGGTTTCACTATAAAGACGGAGAATACATGTTTGTGAAACTCACACCTCTCTGTTTTGAACTCTACACCTAAAAAGAGGCTTGTCTTAATACCTATTATATAGGGAGGAAATATTAGAGTGAATCAATACATATGCAAACTGCCAGATATAACCCTATAATAATATTAGAATTTTTCCTTGGGCGCTCCCACACTCTTAACCTTACCACGATGTTGATTTGTGATCGAAGGGAAGAGTATAACATCCAAAACAGCATTCATAATCCTTTTACTGTAGTCGTGTATGCTATCTGTAAGAATGTGATTCTGAAGATTATCTATTTCCAACTTTATCTAGGTTTATGTTAAATATTGTCTTAATCAACTCGATTTGTGAGTTAAACCATAGCTTCTCGATACTCTTAATGGGCAACAAAATTGCACCCTGATGTGAATTCTCCAGTATCCTTACCTTGTGTGAAATAGTCAAAGATTGTTTAAGAATGGGGAAATTTATAGCATGGCTATCAAGGCCGATCCTATGATTTTCGGCGCACAAGACGAAACTCCATAAACTAGCCCCCTCCCCACCCCCCAAATCAGCGTAAATGTAAAATTCAATAGTGTATTATGCAACCTATTGCTAACTTAAAACTTAACATTAAACCAACAAACAAATATATTATACAAAATATTTATATTATAAAATAACAAAACTAGCATATAAGCCGACAAGACTTCAAACATTTTCAATATATTATACAAAAGATCTATATCTAATGCCCCAATGATTAACCTGAAAGACAATTACAAAATATCTCATCTCACAATTAAATATCGTCCACCATGCTCACTAGACTTGTCACTCAACTCAGTCTAATCGGTAAATCACAATAGATCCTAAATCCAAGGGATAATCATTTATCACCACATCACTTTTCACAACCTAAGTGAATACTGGATTTCTACCTAACAGAAGTGATAGAAGTGCTTCTCTCATACTCTACCTGATCAGTCTTCACAGATAAATGATTTCAACATTTAATCACTTCTCTACTCATGATCCAAATGTCACGCTCCACATCTCTTATACATAGTACCAGTGTACCCATTGGTATCTATAGTCCACATCACGAATAGACATGCAACACACATACTGCTAATGCATAACCTACTATGCATGCAAACAATTAAATAAAGTAATCAAATTGCTCTCATATTCTTGCAAATGTACATATCAAGCACATTGAAATGTAACATATAATCATGTAACAGAATTAAGCAATCACACACATGTAGACAAGGATTACACACGGATGCACATGCAGTAACTAGGGTTACACTCATCACACACATGTAGAAAGGATTACACATAGATGCACATGCAGTAACTAGGTTTACTCTCAATAAACTTTACTAGGATCATCACTCGACCCTATAGCCACATTCAGCTCACTTTTCATCTTACCCTTCTACTTATTTTTCTTCTTGGGACAATCCCTCACAAAATATCTAGACTTATTCCAACTATAACACCGCTCACCACTAGCCTTGTTGCAACCTTTGCCTTTCTTCTTACCACCCTCGTCACATAAGTCACTACTTGAATCACTACTATCACACACATGTAGAAAGGATTACACATAGATGCACATGCAGTAACTAGGTTTACTCTCAATAAACTTTACTAGGATCATCACTCGACCCTATAGCCACATTCAACTCACTTTTCATCTTACCCTTCTACTTATTTTTCTTCTTGGGACAATCCCTCACAAAATATCTAGACTTATTCCAACTATAACACTGCTCACCACTAGCCTTGTTGCAACCTTTGCCTTTCTTCTTACCACCCTCGTCACTTAAGTCACTACTTGAATCACTACTATCTTGAGCCCTACCAAATTCATCTGCTTAAATTTTATTCTACTCCTCATCATATGTACCTAACCACTCTTATCATATTTTTCTGCTTTAATCTCTATTTTCTTACTCTTAAGGGAATTTATGACAATTTCAGGTATTAAGATATCCTTATCACACTTAATCGCATTCTTAACCTCCCTATATGAGTTAGACATAAAATTTCGCAAAATAATGGCCTTATAAGTTTCAGACACATTCTGATCACAATTAACGATATCTTGAACAAGTTTGTTAAATATATTCAGATTGGTATCAAGATCTTTCGAATGATCCATTTTAAAACTGAATTTTTTTAAACAAGTAAAACTTATTAGGAATAGACTTAAGCAAATATAGATCTTCCATCTTTTTTCAAAGTTCTTTCGTGGTATCAAGTTACCAACTTTTCTCAAAACAGTGTCAGTATTGAAGTGTAAGCAAGTTCATCATATTCTTCTTTCAGTGCTTCAGTCAAATTTGTAGAAAATTTGTTATCTATAACTTTTAAAACTTTTTGTTGAACCAAAATCCTCTTTATCTTTTGTTGCCAATTGAAAAATCCATGTTCCCATTGAAAATTTTAACTTCGAAATGTGAAGACATTTTGAAAAAACAGAACAACCAAAATGGACAAATATGTCACACAAAGAAATCATAAGGCCACATTATACACCGTTCTAGATTCCCATAGTTTCATGAGACTCAAGATATCAGTATCAATGGAATGTTCAAACGGGTCAAGTCTATATGTTCTAATAAAATAATCTATGCAACACGAAGTTATGTCAACTTTTAATTCAAATTATCACTCAATGCAGTCTCACACAGTGACTAAACGAAAATTAAGGCACAAAATCAATTACCAACTTGCAATCAAACTCAACAATTCAAATGGAGCAAATAATTCCTAAAATTTCTAACACAAGCAATGGTTATCCCATACGATAACAAAAATCCTAATGTCAGCCCACTCGATGATTCGCTAATGTTGAAATTTAAATTGGGATAAGTCAATATACCAGAGCAGACCAATTTGAGTCCGTAAATAATGAGATATGCGAATTTACCACTTTATGGCTACCACTATTCGCCCTAAATTCTCCAGCCATCGTATAAATCAATCAACCACGATCGAATCCTGAACGCGCGAAGAAGTAAATCGTCTAGCATTCGCCGTATAACCTAAAACAGAAAACTAACAACAGTACAATGTTAGAAATATGTCAGCAACAAATTGATTGAAAAGACCTCCACCAGAAGACGCCGCACGCGCCCTCACGCTCAACCAACAGCCTTTGTCAGTCTCACAGGCCAATCACGCTGATGAGCTTTCATCTGCACGTCATGCCCGTGGTCTCTGTTTTACCAAACTCCTTCTAAATTTGCCAAAAATCACGAAAACGTCGTTTTTGGGCAGATTTGTAATCTGTTTACCTTTTCGTTTCAACTGATTTACTAGTCGGTTTTTGATTATTTTTTCAAGTCTAATCCACCACCTTGAAGCTCTTGCTCCAAGGATCGTCAAATTAGTATATTCTGAGCTCAGTTTCACGTTACATTTCTCTACCAAACAACAAATCTAAACGGCTCCAACCCTCAACCAATATATTTACCTCGGTTGCTTCTCAGTCTCATCCATAAAGGACAAGATAACGTTGATGATTTGTAGTCACAAAAGTAAGAAGAAAACAATGAAAGAGGGGCAAAAAGACACCAAAAAATACCAAGGGAAGTCACCAATTTTTTCACAACAATGACAGCCAATTTTTGCTTTCTCAAGACACACGTTTTCTTCTAATTTCAAAAATAAATCACACACTAATGGCTAGGTTAGAAACAACATATATATAGGGTTAGGTTATGCTTTAGTTCGATGTTTATATCATAGCGCAGTATTCATTGGGTATCAAAACCAACACTTTTCATCTAAAACTACTTCTTTGAAATCATATCTTGCTCCATTGCAAGGTGTTAGCTGTATCTTGTGTCAATACAACAGGGAAGTGTGTCCGCTGTTCATAAGGGAAGTACATACAACTGTTTGTTATAAACACCTAAAGGAAAACCTGTAGATTTACTATTGTTAGTCATTATTGGCTTGGTGTATGTGGGAAACCGTTGTTCTGGTTCTGGATCTTTTTGTGGAATTGGTCTTCAAGCTGAAACAATTGTTATGGGCCTTGAAGAGCTTGTCACACTTGTCGATGAGGGACTTCATTAAAATTCGATTCTATGAGGGTTTGATTAAAACTACTTGATGATTTTTAAGGACATGAGTAGCTACAAGTTGATAACTGTTAAAGTAAAAAAATAAGAAGGCCCAGTCACATGTTGTGTTAGCCTCCCACT
>CAIGRO010141168.1:0-25013 GCA_903798355.1 Fraxinus baroniana | reverse complement strand
ATTACTAAGAAGAAAAAAAGAGAAGAAAATTATTAAACAATGTTTATTTGATGTAATAGTTGGAGATGAAATTTAGTTTGATGCAAAATTTGGTGCAGTACTGAAGATGGCCTAAACACCAACACAATCTCGAACACCCCCACACGAACGGACGGACGTGATTAGGTGTCTAGAAATGTAACACGTCATATTGCAGGCAATTTTTAACATTTACACGTGATTGTGACATTAAAAGTTCAGTAACTGGACTAACAGAGTGAATAAAACTGAAAACAGATTGGAAGTTCGATTATCAAACCTTACGGAGGCAGATCAAATATTATATATTGTAAGTTTAACAAAAAATAAAAGTTCAAATATTATATATTTCAGCATCATACTCCAATATATGGTCGTTATTAGTTATGGGCTCCTCCATGTCTATGGTCGTCAAAAATAGAATCGTGTAGCATTCTACAATATACTGATCGGAAATATTACAACTGAGAATACGAGTAATTCCATTAGCGGAATATAAAAACAAGCAAGTCATTTACGGTCAAATGAAAATTGTCTACTCAAGAATAAGTAGGAAAAAGTTAGTAAAAATAAGCAAAGATTTGTTTGTTCTATTCAATGTGTACCAAACATGCATTAAACCGGAGTACATCATCCTCTAAAAATGTCTATAATTACAATCAACAAGATCCAGCTCTACAAACTATCATATGATTCAACGTTACAAACCATTTGTCCATCGATGTAACAGAAAATAGACAATTTCACAGCTCCAAGGATACCCAAAAAATGCCTTCAACGTGCGAATAGAAATGGGCTAACAGAAGTGTTAAAACTCATCCAGCTGAGGCTTGTGATTTTTCACAAACGCGAGGACAAAGACATCAATGATAATATAGTTACAGTTAACTAACCTCTATGCTAATTTAAGACATTAAAACAAGTCTTCAGTACGTCTTTTTTCTCACGACCAGCTTTCTAACATCTTTCTTTGCAATCGTGGATGACGCTGAAGCAGATCCAATTGCGGCTTGGTATAAATCCTTCAATCTACAAATGTGAAAAGTTCATTGAATAACAATATTCGTGATGAAAAAATGAACTGAAAATATCCCAGCTACCTTGGCATACAAACAAAGAGGGTGATCACTGAAACTCCAACAACTAGAGGATACACAGGAGCCGGAGTCAATTCCTGAAGGCCAAGAAAGAGCTTAAACATATAATTGCTGTTATAGATATATCAACTTGGATGTTCCTCTACAAAAATTATCAAGAGTTAAATATTGCCAAAATAGACGACCAAAATAATTTCTGCGATGAAGAAAGTAGTAAAGAAATTCTTGGAAAAATCAAGCATACAAACCCAATACAGACATCTCCGAGTTAGAGATGCGTCACTAGCACTAAGATTGCAAGTGCTTATTTGAAGAAACAACTGTTGCTGAACAGCTAAAGATTACCTGTTTGTGGATGTGCTCTTCGATTCTATAGCTTAGTGGACCAACATGAACTTGAGGGTGCTTCTCTAAGTCGATCTCAATAACTTCAGATTCAAATTTATGAGCACTGGACAGTAAAGCAGATTTGAGCTGCAGAAGGTGCTTACTCTTCGATAAGTCCTTCACCTGAAAGAAGTTTGATAATGGCAAGGGAAAGACGGATTCGATCTTTGATGGATCACTAGCCGACCTGATTTCCACCTGGATATGCGAATTCAGCTCCTTAATCTTTTTTCCCTCAACATGGCCACTTAAAATAGTCGTTTCTGGCTGTTCAAAGACCACGAAATCTAATCCTTTTATGTCCTCGTGCCCGACCTGCAAAATGGAGACCAAACAAATAGGGTAGACAAATGTATAGGTACAAAACAAGGAAGAAAGGGTGAGATTAAGAACGATAAACATAAAACATAAAACCTTAAAGAATAGTTTGAAAAAAACATTACATGGACATTTCAACTGCATATTAAGGTTATTCAGAGAATCAAATTAGATTTAGTCATATATGGCACAAGGATGGGTTCTGGATAAGCAATAATCAACATAGAGCATTAAAAATGTATATAACCATAAGAAGAAGAAACTAATCCTTGTTCTCATTAAATTTGGAATCAGCTACATCGATCTTTTTTCATCCCTTGTTCCTGACTCATTCTACGGGAAGATCTAAAGCAACTAGATCATTATCAACCACAACTGGCCACGTTAGTTTTGGTACCTTCCCTACTCATTATACTGACCTCTTTAGGTATGGGCAAAACATGTCTAAACCACCTAACAATCACTGTGATTCAGTAGTTTGTAACAATACTACAACACTGTTTTTAGATTCTTCCACAAATTTAATAAGCATTTCTAGAATTAATAATTCTTTGAAGAAGAATAATTTAACACGCACCCATGACCAACCTACCTCAAAGACAGAAAAATAGACCAAATCCACTTTCACTACCTCATACATGATCAAAGGAAGATGAAATGTTCCCTTTAAACCAAGATTTTGTTTCTTACAACTAAACATAGCAATATGAAATGTTCTAAACCAAACAACCAACCATGGCTATTATCCTTTAATCCCTTCTACTAAATTCCAAGGTTTCAATTTGTAGAACACGCATCATATTCATTGAAATCATGGAGACGTAGACTAGGCTGTGGATAATCAAGAAATCATCACATAAGGAATCTCACCACTGACTTGGGTATGCAACAGCAGAAATGAAATTTCATTTATTGGTCAAGATAGCACAGAACTATCTAATAAAAATTGTGTATAATCAACTATTAATATGAACACTGCATAAGTAATAGAAAAAAGAATCAGAGAAATCATAGTTTGAGCAGAAAGATCACTAATATATCAACAAAAAAATGGTACTGCCCTGTTTACATCTCGGAAACATCAAAAGTGATCTGACCTTAACAGCAATAGACTCCGGAGATGCACGTTCAATATGTGTTCTATCAAGTTCACCCTTCCTTGCTACTTTTACTACATAGGTCGTATCAGGTTGGAGTCCCCTTAGGCGATAACTGCCTGATGAATCTGTTACAGACTCCTCATAAAATCCTTTTGATTCCGCCCTAGCTTCCACTGAGATACTTTCTACAGACTGACCAGACAACAGAGTTACTCTGCCAATGGCACTGTGGAGAGAGTGAAGCAATTCATGGTCAGGTCAAAGACTACTAGGTATAAAAGGAAGCTGCAAATGAATTATCACAAGAGAGGGCTTATCCACCAAAAACAGCAAGGTTCTATTTGTGTGTGAAAGAGAGAAATTTTAATCATATGAGGTGGAAGAAAGGTTGTTTTAGATGAAGCAGAACATACATATTATAACAATTTATGCCAAGCAGCAGCACAACTGAAATAAGGTGATTGGCACATGTAAAGTTAAACAAAACATATCTGAGAACAATTAACCATCACATTGCCAGTAAGTAAATCAAAAGAATCCACACTCCGATAACTTGTTACAGAGAGAGTTGGAATAATGATTAGAAAAATTGAAGCATCTATTCTCGTATAAAATGATGTGAGATTTGCAGAATTTCGAAGTTGTAAAAGCTGAATACAAACATGAGGGGAGTAAATGAAGACTTCTTGATAAGAAAAGGATAGCAGCAACAGTTTACAAAAAAGTCAGAGCTATGATGAAGGAAGGACTTAAATGGAAATAAAGAAACTCGAGCACACTGACAATCAATTCATAACCTCTATCACATACTAAAAGACCCAACAAACAGTAATACCTATAAGCAACACGAGTGGCATGAAAGACGATTTCCCTGGATTCGCCAGAGCCAAGTTCAATTGCCTGTGCGGGAGGAGAGAAAGCATATTCCTGGAAGCAAGAAAAGAGTAACAATCATTTATTATAATATCTACCGCACTGTGATGTCACATGTACACTCAATACTATCTCAATAAACTTGAAACCTTGTCCACTGATGCGTGAAATAAATAACCCAAATGCTCCCACTCCATAATTTGATTTCAATAAACAATGATTGAATCATGTGAATGCAGTTTTTATGAAACAGGAGACAAATGCAATTAAAATAGGTTTTTAGATTCTTTCATTTTGACCTTCCAGAGGACAGCTGTCAGAACCGTGACTCCAATTGTAGCATGCGTCAGATCAAAATAAATATGTGGCACGCTGAAGTCACGAAAAGTGATAGGGAGAAAAAGGTGACAGTGATGCCAGTATAGCCCTGACAGCATTTTAGAAAAAGTACCTTCAATAAAGGTCGAAGATAGAAACTCCCTGGAAACAAGTTACCAAACATAAACATTCCACCGACACCAGTTACTGAATTGTTCCTATATCCATCTTCACCACTCAGTGACAAAAGAACAGAAGGGAAAGGCTCGTCCGTGTCTTCTCTAGAATATATCTGCACAGAAATTTGACTGAACTTCTGACAAGAAAAGGAATGTGGTCCAACTGGCTTTACATGATAACCAGGCTGCAAGAAAGAAGAAAAGTTCAAACAGTTTATATGTTGACAGCAATGAAATTTATATGAACTCTTGTATAGATTCCCCTAGCTTGTTGAAATGTCTCACATGCTTCCTCGTGCACATTTTCAGATCAAGAGGTTTCTAATAATGAGTATCCCATGCATGTACAATTTGCTTCCAATGGTGAAAAAATACACATATTGACCAGATTTACTATGAATTAACTCATATGTTGCATACATCTATGGAAAAAAGGCTGTAAAGTTGGAAACTAAAGGGAGATCAATAAGTTGGTCACAAATTAATAAAATTAGGCAATGCTCGCAACACATGACCATAATAATGGAGGGAGAAATAGAAAATAGAATTAATCTATTAGAAAAAGAGAACCACAATAATAATGAATTTTCATCTACTTCAAGAGCATACAAGGGAGAAAGGAGCAACCAATTAGGACTCTAAGAATCCAACACGGAAACAGAACTTAGCATGAGCAAGAAGTAGGCTTCAGCCAGAAGTTCTCACTTTAAAGGTCAAGGGACCTACTTCAAAGTCCTCATGCATGGAAGGCCATTCCTTAGTAGAGGATCATATGGTTTTGAGTATAGGTTGAACTGTAAACGAACTACAGTTCCAGGTAACCCTTAGGGAAGAAGCAACATTTTTATCCAGATAAAAAGAAAAGAAAATTCCAGTTGGGTGGTTACACTTACACCAGAGATAAGATTAAGACCCGAGCAAAAAGTCGTCGCAAATTGAAAAACGAATGGCATGATTGGGAAAAAGTAAAGACAAATGTATACTATAATGTTTCGAAGATTGGACACCCACAAGTACAGACTGTCCCACCAATACCAACTTCTCATGCAGCAGCTTCAACTATTAAGCCCCGTTTGGGCTCCATTAAAAATAGATGTTGGGGGAAAATGTGTTTTATAATAGTGATTTTTAAGAGAATGTGTGATTAAAAAATAAAGAAAAGTTTTGGGTTTACTAGTAATATTATTTTATTAAAGAATGTATGGTTGAAAAAAAGAAACAAAAATGCATTTTGCAAAAATGGAGCCCAAACAGGGGCTGAATTCTTCTGAATTTGCATGAGTCCAAATAACACACTACATCCCCAAAAAAGTACAAATTTGTGTTAATCAACTCAAATGTCGTCAATGCAGTGTAGCATGGGAAAATCTACAAGACCCTTTTTAAAAAGATTGATGAAAAACTAGCAGCAGCATCGCCCTGATGGGTATTCACTGAAAGCTTTTCTATAGACTAACATCGTGTTCAAGATAAATGTAATTATTTCTATCTAGCTTTCAAACCTTTGATGCCTCAATGGTGTAAGTTACATCGTCATATAGAGGTCCTGCAACAAACAAACCATCTGTCCCCGTACTAGTTTCAAGAGCTAAATCTCCTTGCTTAACTGAAGTACTATGGCTCTCTCTCTCAGCAATAACCCTTATGTGAACATCAGAAAGAGGGGGAGAAACTGATCCTTCAATATATAACCCCAGCCGACCCGAAAATGGAGAAATCGGAGCTTGGCAACCATCTTGTGTCACTGAAACCTAATCAAACAAGGTGAAAAATCTTGAAAAAAAACTTACATTTGATATACAGACTATATAAGTTGAAATGCTAGTCTCAAAACTTCTTACATGTTGTTGCCTTGGGTAAAACAAAATTCTCTTTCTTCCGTCATTCCTATAGCAGATGAAAATGGAATAAGGGCATACGATTCATCACAGCAATGCTGAAGAAAGTATTCAGGAACCATGTAGCAGTAATATATAACTCGAGCGAAGATAAAGATAGAAGCCTATGTTTCATGAACACATACATGCCAACACGTGATTTTCCAAAAAAAGGTAGGATATGGACACATCGGAGATATGTTAATTTAAATTCTTTAAAATTGTATATTTATATTTTATCTTTATGTTTGTACTTTTTATTCTTTTAATAAAATCAATTCTTTTCTTAGTTTTGATTGTTGTTCATGAATTTTTTTTAAATTGGATGAGTTGCTATTAATTATTTTAAAATAACTTTTAAGTTACACTATATGCTACACTACTGGGGAAGGAAAATTACATAAAGTACATGTCAAGAAGTGTCTAAGGAGTTTTGGGGATCGACATGACACGATACAACACGTGTTGGATACAAACATTTCACATCACTAGAAGTGTCCATGCATCATAGACTGAAGCGTTAGTTAACAAGGATTTTATGCACAAAAAAATATTATATATCAAGGATGAACTCAACCCTTCAAATCAAAATTAAAAAACAGAAAAGTCGTATAGATACAATTATCAGGGGACAGAAGAAGATCATACCCTTGCTCTTAGAACCAGAAAGGGAAACCCTAAAGTTCAGCATCCTAAAAGCCAAGATTATTACTACCTACTGACAGCCATGCCAATAAGGTCAATACTGAACAGTAGAGGTAAATGCTGTGACATCCTTAATTTCACCAGCATCTAACATATCTTCTTTTATCTACTTTCTGATGTGAAATAAAAGCTATTTAAAAACTTATCCTATAAAATATTTATTGGATAACTATTCAAAACATAAAATAGGCCGTCCATGAAAATGAATAGACAAAGTCAAGACGATTAACTTTCCTCAAGAGTTTACCTTTCGATTATAATAATACAAAACAAAATAGATATTGAGAACAAGTGAAAAAACTGCAATGCACATACCGTATGTCTTGAGGTACAAAGATGAGTTTTTCACCAGAATTAGCCCACACTGAGTATTCGTAGATAGCAGCAGTCGATTGATCAATTCCACTGGAGACAAGTCTGGCAGAGGTACCATCAAGAACAGTTCCTTCATTGTCCAACATACCCACTGGTATATAATCAGGTAAATTCTCACCACCAACCAATGAATTAGTATCAACATTCATACGTCCACTGAGGAGATATTTCTCTCCTTTTAAATAAATGGGCTGCGAAACAAGAAACAAAATGAAACTAATAAGAAAAGAAAATACAAAAAAGACATACATGTCCAACTAACACCATAAAGAAGTTATTCTTAACGAGTATCTACCAATGGATTAGATGTATCAATTCTCAAGAAGGAGCTCCCAAAGGAAATACATGAGTCTACTAAGTGGAGTTCATGCACACCAGGAAACTTCAGACAAATACGCTGTGCACCTTTCTGCAATTTGAAAATAAAAATTATAAAAGTGCGCTTCATACAAAGAGAGATTTACGAATTGCAATATCAAAGGATGGCACCAACCTTAAGTTTCAAATTCACACGAGAACCATCTGGCTGATTCAGGTAAGCATCCACGCCATGGCTGGAAGTCACACTGACCCAATAGCCTTTTTGAACAAAAGTAATCCCTTCAACATTGTCAGCACCCACATCCACATCAATAGCACTCTGTTCCCAGCACCATATATCATCTCCTGACATGGTTCCAGGGGAATAGCTTTTGACCTAGAAATGGAACAAAAAGATTCATGGAAAATGAGAATCAAAAGAACAGGTGAGTAAGTAAAGGATAACCAGATGGCAGGTGTTATGGACTTCTATCTAGAATTTTATAGCTAATCATTATCAGGTGACACCCATTATTGATCAGAGGGGAGAAAATGTGCCATTGTGTCATTGTTGGTGGATGTTGTTACTGGAGATAACAGTGCAGCATTTTCAGAAAGTGGAGATAACCTTAAAATGAAAGCAGCAGACAATTTAAAATGAGAAGCAACCATGGAAAAAGTACCAAGAAAATCAAAGATAAAAATTTCATCACAGCAGATACTGAATTTATCACCACACGATAAAGTAGGTTTCAAAAGTAAAAAAGACTAAAAAAGCTGATGGCATTACCTCAACGCGGTATTTCCCAGGGAGGACATTGGAAAATGAAAATTCGCTACTCTGATCAGTCAAACTAACTGTCATCTCTTCTTTACTTGTACCATCCATTCTTAGAAGCATAACCGAAACAGAAGAACCACATGTTTCCTTGCAGACTACTGAGCCACGAACATCTACTTGTGCCTAAAATTTCAAACAAGTACATGAAGAAAATATAAAAACAGGATTTAATCAGGATTCAGTGAACAAGAAATTGCTAATAACAAATATAAGGTGGAGCATTAGATGCTTTAATAAGCCTCGTAATAATGTATAACAAGACAGATCATAAAGAAAATATAATTTTCAAGCATTTCAAAAGCAGATATACCGAATATTAAGAAATAAAAGTATTCTTCAGTTCTTCTTAAGTTTGTAAACTCTCACCTGATAAAATTTGATGCCTAGTAAAGGACTGTTGACTGAGACATCAATGTGAGGTGGAGAGAACATAAGTTCTGGAGCAGTATCAGGTGTTGCTGGAAAAGCAGATAACCGATATTCGCCCGGTAGAACCTAAGGAGGATTAAGATCTCAAAAGTGATGCAACTTTTGTAAAGAAAGGAGAGTTAACAAACTATTAAAACAAAATGTAACATAAATGAGACAGAAATCGAACTGTATATTATGTGTTCAAAAATCAGAAAGTGCTGGTAATTTATAGAAACCCTGCAATGCCTCATAAAAGCTATTACAAAATGATAAAACAAAAACATACTAAATAACCTGGAGAATAACTAAACTTGCATATCGTGACGATGAAAATAAATGTCAAATAGAAACTGAAAGCCTAAACACCATGGATTTTCTATTGGTTATTTTTTTTATTTCAAACCATAAACTGGCTCAACAGTAAAGGCTTTTACCCTTCTAAAATGTGTGCAATAGCTAAAAATCAGAAATTATTAGTTAAATGCATACAAAACTGCATGCATGTTAAAGGACACAAAAAAATTATTGTGGCATTCTTATTGCATGGCTAAAAACATTTGGATTATACATATAAATTAATAGGCCAAGTATCATTTGATTTTGCAGTCTAAAGCCACAAGGAAAATATTCCAGAAACATTAAAAAAAGCAATTAGATGTGAATGAACCTACCTCAAAGCAAAATTTCCCAATTTTGTCAGTCTGTTTCACTTGGGGCTTGACATTCTCCGGTCCATGAGTCAATGCCACCTGGCATAAATATGATTTAATTACTGAAGAGAGAAAAAGCACAGCATATAATAAGAGATCAGAGAAGTTTTAACTTAAGGCCGCAATAAAAAATATCTCACAATTCTGAAAATCAAATTAGGCAATTAACGGGTGGATTTGTGCCTTTGTCCAGTGCATTCACGTGCATCTGCAGGCTGACGGCTGATTGGGTAAAGGAATGTTGGATTTTTAAGTGCCCGGTAAAAACTTGGCCAAGTAATTGACCCCGTAAATTTCAGAATTTGAAAGTTAGGGATATGGGATTTGTGGAGTGAAAGATAATTCTCCGGAAAGTTCCTTTTTTTTCCCCTTTATGAAAACCTGATCCATATATTTTCATCTTGAAGCTATTCTCAGAATCCAGGCAAGCTCACACACCCTCACAATTTATTAGAACAGTTGTGTTTCAGGTTTTGCAAAAGACTTTTAAGCTCTTAGGAAAGGGAAACGTAACAATGGCTGGATACATTGAGAGTTGAGAAGGTCTACAAAGAGAGATCAAATTAGCCCATGTTTTGCTTTATAACGGATCAAACCACTTTTCATCCACATACCTATCCACTTATTACCATTTCTGCCTATTTATAATTATATTTTAAACTTCTTATAAACACTTCCCAAACATGCTTTTAGTTAGAAAGGATATAATCTGGGTGAGGCAGAATTGCTCCATTCCTCAACCTGGTCAAACCTGAAGAGAGAAGCACAGGCATTTGATAGATCCTCATTGGGAGGGTAGAAAACCGATGGGGATGATTTGGTTTTGTGGAATTGCAAATTCACTAAAAGAGCTACGGTGTTTGGGTTCAAAAACCAGGTGAACAGTTCAGGCGGATACTATAAAACCCCGAAGTTTTCCAAAGTACAGTACGTGGCATATATGGCGACTTAAGAAACTTTTGAGTCTATTAGCATATATTTAGAAAGTTCATGAACCTCCCGTTAATTAAGAAAATAATATCAAAGTGCAAATGAGTAAAGTTGAGTTTAAGTAATTTAGTGAATTCTAAAAAGGTTTAAGGACTAAAGAAAAATTATTAGAGTTTTAAGAACCATATTTTGAAGTTATGAGAATATTGTAAGGATGACACATAAGGAGAAGAGTGGGTTTTAGAGCTTAAAATCGAGATTGGGCCTTAAATGCAAAAAGTTTGTAAGAGAATGTCACAAGTAAAGATTATTTAGCGATAAGAAGGGTCAACACATTGTAATGATTATGATTTTGGGAACTTTACACTTTGAGATGTTGAGGGACTAAAATGAAAATATGTTTCAAGGTTAATAATTTATTTGGGCTAATTTTTAAGCTCGTTTAAATTACGTATATTGGGCTTGAGAAAAAGTTTATCCCATCAAGTTAGGCCCAAGATACCGCCGTCTAAAGAAACTCATGTTTATTTATGATGAAATGACGATGAGCCATTTTGTTATTAATCAATATCGGGTCCTTCATGCGATGAGAAACGGATTCTTCTATGTTGCAAATGAAAGTAGGAACTTTTAAATAGTTGAATTATGTTGGGAAATCAAATCCTAATCTTAAACCCAACATATATAATTCATAGAGACCATTCACACTAATATGCATTCAAAAGTCAGCCCCACACTTTAGAGATAGAGATGATATAGAATTGCATATGATGGAATTTAATATTTAAAAGAATTAATCACTTCAATTAGGTTGAATGTGCAGTCAAAATATAGGTTACATTAGTAGTTGATCTTGGTTAGGTGATTAAAATATTATAATCCTAATTTGACTTTGATTAGCTAAGAAGCACCAACACGGACATGAGTGTCCGAACGCCGACACGAAATTTTTTGAAAAAGTTTCGACATCATACGTCATCGACAAGTTGATTTAAATAATATGTTTTAATTTTTTTTGATTTAATAGTCTAAAGTAATAAGTTTTTTTATACTTATATAAATAGCTAAATAACAATTATACTTTACAAGTTTGATTTTAATTAGGTAAAATGGTAAATTGATTAAAAAAGTTCGCCTCCTTTATAGACTTAAAAAGCCTTCCTTTTGATTTTTGAATTAAGGTAAAAGAGTAATTAACTTGTTAAAAGGTAAAGTCTTAATTTTTCAGTTACTAGTCATCCCAAACACACACGTCCCTTCACTTTTTCAACAAACTAGGGTTTAGCCTCTTCATTTTTTCAGCCACTTCATTCCACTGCAACAGCCCAAAGTTTAATAGCACCTCACCGCCTATTTCACAAATCAACACACCTTCGTCGTCTTCAGTTCTTCGCAAGGGATAGGCTTCAGTTCTTCTTCGTAAGAGCCTCCAACCTTCGCCAATGACGTTTCGAAAATAATTGAACCTCGTAACCCCTTGTTATGCTTGAAACTTTTTTGTTATTGTGCAATTTTAGAAGAAATTATAGAACCTTCAATTTGAATTTTTTCCAACATTCTGCCCTTACTTTAAAAATTCACTGCAGGTTATATACATCAAATTTTAGGATGATTCCAATTGAGAAACGATCCTTTACGAGTTATCTGTCATCTAGAATTGAAATCATATCGATTGGAGGCTCATAGAAGTTATTCTAGTGTTTTTTAATTGCAAGGGGCTATAACCGGGAGTATAGTCTGAATGTCTTTGAAAAATGTTTTAGTGCCTAAAACATCATCGGCGGGATTCCAATTTTTGACATGTACGTATATGAGTTTTATGCTATTTGTAAAAATTTCATAAATTTTCGGTGCGTGTTTGTTAGGTCAAAATAATTTTTGCAACTCAATGAGAGGCCTGGAAAAATAGTACCAGCTTGCTAAAAGTTTCTCAAAGCCTTTCCAAAATCATTTTTCCATAGTATTCTGCGTTTATATTGACAAAATTCCATTATTTATTAAGTACGCCAAACTTTGACATTTTCCTAAAAGTTTAACGTTAAGGAACTTATTTTTAGTAATGCGATGAATTGCTAGAGTTCAGGGAATTACAGAGACTGATCAGTGTTCATGTGGTTTTGCAAGTGCTGAAAGGGACGTAGCTATAGTTAGAATGTACCTAAAGTTCAGTAATGGAAAGCCCTCCAGGAGATCTACAATTCACTGAATCAAGAATCAGTGAATCATGGGGGGAAGCATTCTGATGGTTTCTATATCCTGACAAATCATTAGGTGCATTTAGGTTGGAAAGTCTTCCAAGACTTTAAAGGACGGTTTGCAAACAGGACTGAGATTTTGTCTTTTCTCAGCAACATGCATCAGTACTACCACTAGGAAGATGATGAAGAAAGCCTAAGGAGATTTCAGTGAGAGGGTGGTAAGTGGAACACTGTGTGGTGTAGCACGAAAAAGGGACAGATGGCTAGATGGTGAACAGACGGATAGATATGAGGATTATTCAACAGAAGTTTCAGGTGCAGATTTTTCTCACAGTATAAAAGAGGGGGGAGAGAGTTTTTGATTGTCATGGAGAGGTTTGGTACCCGCTTTAACCCATTATCATAGATTCTCGTAATGGGCAGTTGAGCAGTATTCATTAGAATAGCAGGAAGTCTGTAACAGAGAAATAACTTTAGTAGTGTGGATTATAATTTGGAGAAAATGAAAATGAAAATGAAAATGAACGGTATGTTCTTTTGCAAGAGGAAAGAGCAAGCCATTGCTTGTAGATATTTTCAAAGAATATGGAATGACAAAAGGTATAAGGAGAAGCTGAGAACAATTATAGGAAAAGGGAGTAGATTGAAGCAAGAATGTGAACATTAGAGGCTCAAAAGCAATGTAAACCATGACTACAAGAAAGTTAAAGTGGGGGAAGGAGCAGAAAACGATGATACTAGAAAATAAATGTTCTTTCAATTAGAGATGGTGATTGATGCTGTCATCATTTAAATGTTGATTTGAGATATGCTTGATATATCTCTGTCAAGTACAATATAGCATTATTAGGGTGTGCCTGTATTAGGGCTCATACATAGTTTTTGTTGTTCCTTTTGTCTTTAACTATTATACGGATTTGCATCTTGTATAATATCTGATAATTCTCAACTTATCAAAAGAAAAGTTTCAACAATAATTTATGGTTCAACTGTAGCAAACCACCGCAATCAACAAACTGCCACCATCCCCACCCAGTACACCAATACGTACATGTGCACCATCATTGCCATCATGCCTATTAAACAATCACGTTCTTTTAAATCTCTGGTAAATATCATCCACAAGGTCACCTACTGCCTTCCCCAACTACCTAAAGTTTCTAATTGAATGACAATCAAATCCATTTCTAATAAGCTACAGACATTTGAACATTGAAAAAAATGACCAATCACAAACTATATCAAAAGGGAAATGACTGAGAAAAGTTGAAGGTTACTATCATAAACACGAGTACGTATAAGGTATTATCAACTGATCTTTCTATGGGAAATGTTCTCGGTTGATATAATGAAAGTTATTTTTAGGATATCCTGTGTTGGTCCAAAGAACGAGAGTTTGCCTTTTCAAGTCATCAAAGGTTATTAGTTACTACTATTAACGTGAGTAAGTTACATGTTCAAAATAAGTGCAGGTAAATATATATATTACCTTAGCTCTGTAATCGTTTTTAATTGTCTGCACCATGCCGCATATGTCATATGAAACTGCTTTTATATCAGAAATTGAAGCCATGTTCGGCAAAACCTAAGAATTTAATTAGAAATAGAGGGCAAAAAATATAGAAGGTCAAAGGGAAGCTTATTAAAATCAGAAGGAGATCAAGTGCTCAAAGTAAAATATCTGTCACATTATAGTCCATTTAGTTTTCCAAGATAATGATACATGCACCAAGAGGCCATGAGATTCACTTACCAAAAAGTCATTCAAAATTTCAAACTTATAATGCTCCTTCTTAGCTTCAATCCTGTATCTTTTAGATGAAACCTGGAAGCATTAACCAATTAACCCATAAAACGGAAACAGAATTAACATGGTTGCATATTAATGTATAAATGAATTTGTTCCAACAGAAAGATATTATGCACAATGCTGAGATAAGAAGAATTGGAATAGAGCACCATTTAAAAATGCATACCTATTGTAATCTCTCTCTGTTGCAACCATAATCTATTCAAGCTTTTGGAAAAGGACTTTGATACAATGACGGTTAGTATTATCATGCCTATTTTAATATCTCTCTACTGAAACCATAAATATTCAAGCTCTTAAAAAACAAGGAAAAAGACTTCGATAGCATGATAGTATTCTTTAACTGAGTAAGCAATAAACAATGGGCATAATGCATATAAATACAAAGAGTAACAACATTAACCATGTCATAACAAAATTGGATAATAAATTGGGAAGTGCTAATAATAATAAAACACAATTGTTAAGAAGTAGAAATCGCTGATTAGACAACATTTAAGTTGAAGATGTGGCAAACTGAAACGAAATGTTGCTCTTATAAGCAAAAAGATAAACTTACCTGATCAAGCTTGTAATATCCTTCTTTATTGGTTATTGACCTTCCATGACCATCTACTATAATTTTTGCAGCATCCACTCCATCACCATTTCCATCGACAACACGACCCCCAACAGTGAATCCAGTAACCTAGGTAACAACGATGTGGCATACCATGTAGAGTATTATGCCCAAATTTAGTAAGAATTGGTGTTTAAAGTACTGTCAAGCTACAGAATTAGGTTAATTAAGGTAAAATCCATACAGTAATCAATTTATCTGAGGATAGTAATGCATGCACCCGTGAACAATGTTACTTGCATAGACAGAAGCTTAAGCAAATCATAAAGTGATCTTTTCAATAAATACAGAGAGTATAAATAGCACAATAGCTTAAGAAAGGGGAAAAAAGGAAATGTAGAAAAAATAAAGCAGGGAAGAGTGAGAAAAATATAGAACATTCTAACAGAAGTAACTAGCGGGGTTATCCTGCAGAAAAAAATAAGCAGTCTTTTTTTTCCTCCATGCAGCCTCTTGAACTAAGAGAGAATAATACACTAAAGAACATACATCAAATTTTATGATTTGCAGCAAAAATAGTGCTAGTCTAGGAAAGAAGAAACCAAACTGCTATACTACACATCACTGACCCTATTGGCAACATAAATATGGTTACAACTTACATGCCATAGTAATTCGTGTTCATGGAACATGGGGACAAACAATGTCAGTTCTAAAGCAAGGATAAACTAGCAGATATCTTTGGAAGCAAGTTTTATTAACTGCAGCAAGAAGATCATGAATGAAGACTACTAAAAATTGCACATGATGAAAAATCAACTATTAGACCATATTTTTCTGAAAAACAGAGAGCAAGTACAGAAGGCAAGTATCCTTACAGACATTAAGAAACCTGCCTTCGTTGTGATCAATATGCAAAAATTAATTACAATTGGGTTTATATTAGAGTTGATTACAAATTAAAATAGTCCCAGCTCTTAACACACACGCATGAACGCATGCACAAAAACAATATTTGCATATATATAACAGGAAGCAAGAAGCATGTATTGAAATGTTTAGGGAACACATCCATAAATGTATAACCAGTCTGGAAGAAAATTTCCAAGTTATTGATAGCTAAACCATCATTACTTTACCTGAAACTTCTGAGGGACTATAGAGTGACCGTGCGATAGAGACACCAACATGGAAGGAGGTGAAACATCAAAAACCGTGTTATCACCCTTGTAGAAAGGTACAAGTTTGTAGATCCCTGCACGTATTTCATCAGATCAATCTCTAAGCTTTCAAAGGACTTAATGGATTTTCAGAAATAAATAGTGTCTTTTCTCATGCATTCTAGCAGAGCAGATATTTTGAAAAACTTCTTTTGGTATGTCCCGAAAACCTAACCAAATAACGTAAATGGGTTTGGAAGAGCAAGATTCATTTGCTTTCTTGATCGCAGCAAGTCGAAGATAAATGAGGGATAGCAATCCATGTTGTAACTTCAAATGACTAACACATACAGTCAACATCTGGAAAACCATTATTTAGATAGGCAACTGCTGCTTTAGTATTTAAAGATAAAAGAAGCAGCTGAATTTATGCTCAGACCACACCAATGAAACAAATAGGAGTACATTTCCCAGATCAAGATCATGTGAGGGGTGAAAACCAAGCTTATGCAAGATAGAAGAATTCAATTGAATTCGTATTGAATCATACAAAGAGTGAAAGGTCTGAGACGTGGAAAAACTTTGAAACTTGAAGGCCAATATTGAGGAGACATGGGTTCATGTACCAAAATTTGGGTTATAAAACAAAAGGACCAGTACCACATAAGACAACCGCAATCTAAAGGAAATACAACAAACCAACAAGAAGAATCAGTGTTCAGTAATAAATACAGAGATAATAGTGTAGTACCACAAGGTATTGATTTAAACGTGAACATCCCATCAGCATCAGAGAGAGAATGACAAAGAGCTTTTCCCAGTCCAGGTGCGTTACCAGAGTCATGGGGGCAATCTACCTCTAAGACATCTTCTGAGTACAAGTAAATATTAACGCCCAATATGGGATTTCCCTATCATTGACAAGAGGTTTATTCATTATCAAATAGTATAACAGCATAATCAAAAATGATATACTTGAGAATTAGGGGCACTGATGACCACGACCAAATCACTATATTACTTAATTTGAAAACACCTCACAGATCCCCAAAAAAAAAAAGGATGCAACTTCATACTTCATGCAATATAAGCTAGCCTAGACTCGGTCAGCAATTGATGCTTAATTAATCAGCAACAAAAGTTTCAGAAAATTAGAATCTTTCTAAGAAACTAAGCTTTCAATACTATACTCTCTCATTATCTGATGACTAGATGAATGTTGCAACAAAGAGAATAACAGCTGGCAGTTTTTTATTATCTTGTAAAAATAATAAAAAACAGAAACATCAACAAAATAAAAGTAGCATGCAAAAAAATTATGCCTCTATAAGAAATAAGTGATCTTAACAACATGCAATAAAAACCAACTACAATGGAAATATTATACATCATACAGGGAAAAGATAAAATAAAAGAAATTATTAGTGAACACAAAATAACATGCAGAGTACAGAGAGAGCAAATGATTCGAGAAATGATAATTGTACCACCAGGTGATTTTCAACACAATTGATCTGAACAGCATTTGAGCATGTTTGGGAGTGCGTAAATCTCCTGATAGGCACTCATACATGCACTTATTAAGCTATATCAAAATATTTACTGCTAAAAGCTGAAAGAAGAAAGAGGAAAGAAAGAAAAACACACTAAGACATTGACGAATATGTACCTGAGCAACCACAAATCCGCGAATATCATAGCCAGAAACAAAGAAAATATCTTGAACCACACCATTTTCAAACCCTAATTCCACCTGCAAATGTAGTATGTACTAAGTGGCAATGTACAAGAAATGAATGTTAATAAATTAAATATGTTTTAGTGAATGAGAGAGGCCTTGGGACGGAGGTTTACAAACTAAACATTATGGTATGAAGGAAAAGGTTTTATAGTATAGTAAAACAATAAGAGAGAAAAATCTTTTACACATATGTGTGTGTGAGAAGAAAAGGGGATGCATGTCATTACCTCGGTAGAACCCTTAACCTCAATCTTCAAATCACTATGAGAAGCGTATATTGTGTATCTTCCTATTTCCAAGAATAGATATTGTTAATAAAATGAACGTGTCTAAAAGTAGCAACACACGTTAAGAAATCAGAGTTAGGCAGAAAAATTCTAATTTGATTTGAACTCGAAAAATAGGTGTTACTTTCCTCCCGATACACTTAAAGATTCCATCATCATATAGTATTTAGTATTTAGAGCATATCCAAAATACAAGATACTCTTTATTTTAGAGAGTAATTCATAAAAATAAGCTCCAAGAGATTATTTTACCTTTTTATAAAAGAGATTAGGTTTGACTCTCCAAATTTGAAGAGACAAACTCACTATCTTTTCTTCCTTTATTATGATTACATTTAATAAGTTACAGATTTCAATAACTTTACTCTCAAATTATTCAAACCATTTGAATTGATTAGCCAATGACATCTAAAAAAATATATATGTAAAAAAAAAAAATGAAGGGAAAACAATAAATGATTATTAGAAAAGCAAAATAGAGAGCATTGTTGGATTTCTCTCTATTATATATAACATGCTCTTTATACATAGAGAGTTTCTTGAAGATGCTCTTGTGCACAATAATGGAGGCCCAATAATGGTTTAGAAGTTCTTGCATATTTTACTCGTGCTAAAATGCACCATAAAATTGGCAGAGTAACCAGAGACCTGGAACGATGTTTGTGAATGAGTAACTCCCCATTGATGTTGTTAAAACTGAAGACACAACATCTCCGCTTGGAGACAATAGCCCAACATTTACATTAGATGGACCTCCATTTTTATGAGAACAGCTATCTCCACCAACTGCTCCCACAACTCTTCCAGATATGGTGAACCTGCAAGTAGTCACTCAATGAAGCTACAGTTCTATAATAGATGAAGAGAACCCACAAGTCCATGGTTCAGAAATGCATATGCTAGAACGGCAATAATTATAATGCAGGTAATGCCAACGGTGCCAACAGAAAAACCGGACAAATGATACAATGCAGCTGTAAAAATAAATTAATAATTTACAAACATTTGTTACATACCCAGTAAACCGAAAATTTATATCTTCGTTTGCATTGCAACCAGTGTGATCAACAACAATAGGAACCTAAAGAAAGAAGTCTCTAATGTCAGAATATGTACAGATACACTAAACGACCAACAAATACAAAACCAACTTGCTTATTAAATACATAAACAGAGTTATCCTTCAAAAGAAATACATTACAAACTAATTATCAAGATACTCAACTTGTTCTGGGTCCCATGACCATCCGTCAGGTCCCTTGATCTTAATCACAAAAGAACCCTGCACCCAAGAATGAAATCATGTGCTAAAACTGGGAAAAAATATAATTGTAATTACAGAAAGGGAAACGAGCCACTAAAAAGCAATTTCATCAAAGTACAGCTGGTATATGTTTCCTTTAGTCGAGTCCCAACACACACAGGAAGTAATTAACTCCTTGAACTTAAAAACTTGCAAATGTATCCAAACGAAACTGAGTTGATGGTTCCAAATCGGTTATTTCTGCTTGGCTTTCAACCACTCTTTCACTTCAACAAAGTTATTCGAATACTCTGTCAACACATTGAATTATGTTATTCCACATTTAATGATAATTAAAGCTTGCAAGCATAGTTTCACTGCTAGAATGACTGGCATTACAACAAGGACCCTCCTACTTTTGATGCCAAGGAGATGTTTTCCTTTCCATTTTCCCTTTTTTGACCACCATTGGTCGAAAATCTCATGACTTGTTAAGGTTCAGCAATGAAGTATTAACTCTGATGCAAAAATGATAACAATGGGCAAAAAGTAGAGTCAAGCTTTATATTGTTCAACCTAACTTGATGCCTTAGGCAATGCTAAAGGTTGGGCTATTTGTTTCACAGGCTCAAATGAATATTTATAGAGCTAAAATCACAGTATTGCAAGATAATGAGTGAGTAATGGAGTGAAACATGTTAAAATTTAGTGACCACTCGGAAGTATTTTAAACTGAAATGATTAAAGTGTGACTTCATTGATTAATGAAGCACTTGACTCGCAAAAGTTATCAAATATAGTACCTTGTCATAAACTGGAATGAAGTAGTAACCATTTGGAGCGCACTGGGTGCTGTCTTTAACTAAACCATCCAAAGTCCGAAGCTCGACCTATGTAGAATCTCAGTGTCATTATTTTTAATCATGCCCGAAATAGTATATAAACAAATCAAATCAAATCTGACAGTATCTAGTGTAAAAAAATAAAGCTAGATGAAACCCAATTCTTATAGTTATACCGTAATATGAGAATAATCCAATTTCGCTGAAGTTGACTTCCTTGATTTCATCAACGAGGAACTTGCCTACAAAATCACAAATATATTTCACTTCCACATGAACCCAAGAGTGAAGTTCCAAAAAATAAAAATAAAAAATAAATCTCACACCACAAGCCACGGATTACGCTCAAAAATCAGATGAACTATACAAAGACCCATTAAATCTCAATCCCATAATACCATAAAAGACATTATTTCTATATTTAGTCACAACCTCGACAAATCCGCCACATCCTTGAATAGAATCAGCAATCGCCAGACGAAAATTGCAGGTGAGTATAATTATAAAGAATGCCGCAAGTGAAAAATAATTTATGGAAGCCATTGAAATTTTTTTATCAGAGATAAGTGCATGGAACGGTGAAATCTTAATTGTGCATGATTTTTGGGTTTGGTTATATGGAAGAACTGGGCCAACTGGCTTCAGACTCAGTGAAGCAATCTCCAGGGTTTATGATTTTCATCTTTGTTGTTTTCTCACGTTCACTTGATGGGGAGAGACCACGTTTGGGTGCGCTTGAAATAAGTAACAAACCCCAAAATTTATTTTTAGCGTTTACTTTATAATAACAAGATTTAGGCCCGTTCGGTAGGGATTAAAATTGAAAATATGGTTATTATTGGATCTCACTCGTCTAATAAAAGTCAACATAACGATTAGTTTTTCGATTTTAATCCCTAAGGACGCGTTCGGTAGAGATTAAAATTGAAATATTAATCATTATTGTTGACTTTTATTAAACTAGTGTGACTCAATAACGATCATATTTTCAATTTTAATTAAATTTTAAGCACGATTAAACACCCCCTTAATTTTCTGAAAAATGATACCTTTCCAAAATGCAAAATATGGCCATTTGGCATTACAAGTTAGTGCACATTTTGCACAATTTTATAATTGCTTATATATTGATCAAAATTTCTTTTTATACATACATTTCATAAGACTAACAATTAGGCCCTTGTTTGGTTTTCATTATTTTCAAAATACATTTTTCTCTCTTTTATTTTTAATCATACGTTCTTTAATAAAATAATATTACACGCAAATCCAAAAAAAAATTTATTTTTTAACCACACATTTTCCATCAAATCACCATTCCAAAATACATTTTTGACTACAAAATGGGGCTCAAACAAACTCTAGAAAAAAAAATAACATGTCCCCGCCAACACATAAAATGCACAAAAATTTTGTTCATGTATATATTTTTTGAAAAAATGTCACAAATCGTAACAAGGAATCAATATAATCTATCAACATGCCAAAAAAAAAAAAAAAATCTCCATAAAAATAATTCAGCGACCATAAGAAAGTTATAAAATAATTGATGAAAAGCACAAAAAAATTATAAGAATATCAAGGACTTAATAAATAATTATTGAAACAATAGTCTTTAAAAACCTTCGAGCTTATTAAAACACAAAGAATTATAAAGAATCCAATCGCTTCGATTGTATTTAGCAAAAAGAAACATAGTTGAAATAACAACTACTCAACTTTTCGACTTCTTTGATGGGACGGTTGGCTTCGACCATCCACAATAGAAGGGTATTCTTTTTACTATACTTTTTTGTTTTTGTTTGTGAGTGTCTAACAAATTCATTCCACCTTGCTTTTTGGCTACCAATTTTCGACAATGCAATATTCACTTGTCAAAGCAAATCATCTTTTAGCTGCAGCAGTGAAGACTCTCGAGGAGAATAAAACCAAACGAACAACTTTAGGAAGAAAAAATCAAAATTGAAGAAGTTTCTTGATGCTTTAGAAGCTTGCATTAAGGAGTTAGAGTCTCAAGTTGATGAGTAGGATAATGAGAATGATAATCTCGCATTAAGGAGTTTCTTGATGCTTTAGAAGCTTGCATTAAGGAGTTAAGAGTCTCGAGTTGATGAGCAGATAATGAAAATGATAATCTACGCTCCTCGGTGCACAAAATGAAGTCATAGAGCGATACAAGGCCTATTCAGAGTTTATTAGAAAAATGAATGGGTACGAAGCTAAAATGATGGTGGCATCTATTGCCCTGAGCAAAGATTAGGTGGTTGCCGAGCATTCATCTATTAACACTTCAAGATATGATTGATTTTTGGCTAAGTATAGAGAAAAAGAAGAGACGGCTAAATAAACTAAGGCATCCGGATGCACAATTGCATTCGGAAGAGAGGGTGAAGGGACTTCATGCTCGGAATGATCTAATTTCTCATTTAGATTATTTACTTAATCGTATTTTTTATTGTTATCCTTTTTTGTCATTCGATGAACTTGTAATTTTCCTTGGTCCAGGATGTGGACAATATCTTGTACTTTCCTTACTTTATCAACGTTGATTTTTTTTTTTCGAAGAAATGACCCGTATCAATCATTTATTGAACGAATCTATTTCAATGTGCATTCTATTTTCTTCCACAATAACATTTTTTTTTTTTGATTTGTGATTAGGTGAATTGTCCAATTTAGCATATTGTTAATAAAAATGCTAACAAGTTAGCGGGTCCTTGCCCTTGCCCCCTATTTTCTGGTTCGACTGCATAACAGTCAACTGAGCGCCATTCGCTATGCTGTCGACATACCATGCGTTAACCACATTAACAGTCGACCTAGCAATCGAAAGCATTAGCTTTATCAATCGTCGTAATTGCTCGCTACTCAATTGATTTCGCAATTTTGAGTTTGCTAATTTTAGTTGTGTTGTCTCAATTAGCAATTTTTGAGCTTTAGCCAAAAAAACAAAAAAACAAAAAAACAAAAAAAAACAAAAAATTCTTGCTCACCGCCTAGTCCCCTTAGTGATTTTGATGTATTGAGCGTCTGATCTAGTAATTTTAAACTTTAACCAATTTTTGGCTTTGAAAGTTCACCACTTGGACCATAGAGCAATTCTGAGCTTATTACTAATTTTTTATTTTCTTGCACATCGTTTAGCCCTTTAAACGATTTTGATGTATTGAGCGCGGGGTTCAGTGATTTTGAGCCTTAACCAATTTTTTGTTTTGAAAGCTCACCACTTGGACCGTAGAGCGCTATTAAGCTTTAGCTAATGTTTTGGTTTTCTTGCTCACCATCCAGCCTCTTGAGCGATTTGGATGTATTGGGCTTGTGGTCTAGTGATTTTGAGTCTTAACCAATTTTTGAATTTCGAAAGCTTACCACTTGAATCGTAGAACGATATTGATATTTAACCAATTTTTTTTGTTTTCTTGCTTGTCGCTAGCCATTTAGGTGATTTTGATGTATTGGACGCGTGGTCTAGTAATTTTGAATCTTAACCATTTTTTACTTTAAAAACTCACCACTTGGACCGTAGAGCAATTTTGAGCTTATAATTGATTTTTGAATTTTCTTGCTCACTGCATGGCCCCGATTATTTTGAGCTTGTTTATATCAGGTGATTTTCTCTCATCATGTGACTTCCGTTTATGAGTCTCGTGTTATCTTCCTTCATGAAGTTTTTTTGTGACCTTATTCGCTTTCTCTGCATCTACGTATTTGTCCTCGATTTTTGAACAAGTTGATGACTTATGATTGATCTCTTGTTTTGATTATAACAAACAAATTGTTTTTTTATCTCTAACAAGTGAGTTCAAGTTTTCATAGCTGCTGTTGCAAAGTTGATCAATTGGAGACAAAAAGATTACTACCAAAAGACTTGCAATTTACTATCAATGAAAATCGAGTTGGAAGCTGTAACACCCCAAATCTCATTTAACTCAAGGCGCTACTTAAGTCGAAATATCCTGTAAATAAGTATTCTCAATAAATGCCAAGATGCGTAAGTATATTTTTTTCTTCTTTAAAACTATAGCAAATTAGAACTAAATGCGGAACGTCCTTTGAATATTTTATTCACATCCCACTAAGTCAATATCAAATATAATAAGCAAAGTGCCACAATTTGAAAACACTAAAATTTGAGACTAAATTGACAAAATGAAAACCGACTATTTAAAATACTTGTTTCAAAAAGTTTGTAAATTAAATGGTCTATTATTNTTCACATCCCACTAAGTCAATATCAAATATAATAAGCAAAATGCCACAATTTGAAAACACTAAAATTTGAGACTAAATTGACAAAATGAAAACCGACTATTTAAAATACTTGTTTCAAAAAGTTTGTAAATTAAATGGTCTATTATTTAATCAAGATTGCCCCACTCATGACCATGTCTTGCCGAGCTCCTTAACCTAAAAGAGTTAAAAAAAATTGGGATGAGCATAACGAATTATACTCAGTGGAGAAAACAACAATCAGTCCAAGTTAAATCTAAACATGAAATCAAACTATGAATATAATACAAATACCACATAATGTAGAAATATGTACTGTGGGACATCCCCAAAGACCTAATTACGATCCCGAACCTATTTACGGTCCCTGACAACATGTTATAAGCGCTTAATAAATTTGCACTGTGGGACAACCCAATGGACCCACTTTCGATCCCGGACCTATTTACGGTCTCTGACAACCTTTTCATATGTATAAGCATAATATCACAATCAAAATCACAC
>CAIGRO010141164.1:4562-20679 GCA_903798355.1 Fraxinus baroniana | reverse complement strand
TATTTAATCAAATTTTGGAGATCAAGTTGATTTTGGAACGAGTGAATGTATTTTAACTTAATTGACAATCTATTCATTTTCTATTAGTTTTTGGGGTCATGGCATTTCTCAATTCTCTTCTTGTAGTATTCTAATTTATGTTCTTTTGTATAAGAGAATTGAATGATATTGAAAATGAAAACTTCTGTATTGTCATTTGAAACTTTTGTTGACGACTAAAATTCCTTTTTTTTTTTTTTTCTTTATCAATTTACAATGATGGAGCTTACATCACTGTGGATTTTAACTTCCATTTTAAGATGTTTGTTGTAGTTAATCTTTTAATTTTGATAGGATGTTAGTGGTGACGGTGGTAGTGTGATAGTGATGGTTGTGGTGGAGTGTTACATTGGTGGATTAATGTCCACATGTGGTGACGGTAGAGATGTGTAGGTCACAGTCGATTGAGTTTCTGTGACCAAATATCTTGAATATGCGACCTATCAAAGTGCACAGGTCATATGCCAAAGTGCATAGGTCACAGATCATAGATGAAAGAGATTTGGTCATGGGTCATTAGATCGGGTCATAGATCGAAGAGATTTATTCACCTACCATTGGATCAAGTCAATGTCACATGCAACATGACACGTGTCAAAGTATATATGTCACATGTCAAGAATTCCAGAGATTTGGTCAAAGATCCAAGTGATTTGTTGACATGCCGTTGAATCAAGTCATAGGTCACACGTCTAATGCATAGGTCACATGCCTTGGATTCAAAAGATTTGGTTACATACCATTGATTCAGATCACATGTCGTAGATCTAACAGATTTGGTCATAGACCATTGGATCATGTTACATGCCACATGTCAAAGTGCACGGGTCACATGTCATCGATTTCTCCAATCTCAACTATCCGAATTGGTCACAAATTCAATTAATCAAATTTTGACGGTGAGAGTTCAAGTTAATTGCTCAGGTAAGTGCTCTATAAATTACATCAAGAGCTATTTTTCAATTTTTAATTTAAAAAAAATGTTTCAATTATACTAGCATTGCTTAGTCCTAGTCACCAACAAACTTGCTCGTTTTGAATGGCGATCGCTGAAGAAGTCACGACAAGGTGTAGGTCGAAGGGATGTCAGCGATGGGTGGATGCCGACGAGTAGGATGGGGAGCAGTTAGGGTGGGTGTGGGTAAATTTATTTAATTTGATAATATTATTATTTAAAATTAAAATAAAAATAAAATAAAAACCCGACTTTTGCATTATGAAAATTAATCTTTGAGATTTGATTTGTGTATATTTAATAGTTGAGATGTGATTTTTTCCATTTTCCTAATTTCCTCAAAAATTGGCCTTTATTTATTTATTTATGGGGCCTTACACTGAACAACCTCAACTAACATTGAACAACCTAAGAATTTATTTATGCCTATCAATAAAAAACCTTATCAAACAACGACAGCTGTGTTTGGAGACAAGAACATGGGACCCTCACCTCCGCCCTGTGAAAACGTTTCTACGAAACACCCAGACACAGAGGTTCAGCGAAAGGGAAACTTAGATACGGTATAATCAAACGCCTTCTCTGAAATGCCTTTTCCGCCATCATTCTATCAAATCTCGAAAAGTAATTTTTTGTTCCCTCGCAAAAGCTCTTTCGATTTTTCTGGCAAACTATCTTGACATTAGTTTTTATGGGTCGTGGTTACCTACATATGTTTTATGGTTTGTTTATGATTATAGAATCTCTTGTGTTAATCAATTTGTTTTTGAATGGTGAATTTGATGTTATTATTGTTCTTCTAGGATCATTTTCTGTAGTAATACCTATTAAAACACATTATTCTTTTTATATTTTTTATTTTATAAGGTGAAGGCTTTGTAAGAAATTAATGAGTATATCCTTTAAAAAAAATAAAAATCTAATGCAAAATTAAAATAGTTGGTGGATAGAATGAGCAATGATTTTGAATGCTGGTTGTTTTGAGTTCTTTGCCTTGGATTTATAAAGATTAATCTCCTTTAACAGTATCAGCTGCCGCCTGCGGATTACCTGCTGGCTAATTTTTTTTTTTTTTGGAAAAATGTATGAACACGTTTATGTCACCATAATCTGCGCATCCAAAAGACGGCTGTTCAGCATTCATATAAGCCAATTTAATTGACCTTGAATGTGGTTGCTTACAATGTGAATACATACAAACTGTGCAGGCATTTTTTCACGCGGGTTTACCCTCTCTCAAAACCCGGGCTCACAGTTTTCATAAACAAATTGGCACACTGTTTTTTCTAATTAATTTTGGGGGATTGCAATTCATATAAAGTATATAGGAACAGAGCTCAACCAGGTCTAAATCTTAAGTTACGTTATCTATTTTCATTGCCAGGATCGGCTTTCAGTGCCTAGTACCGTTTATTCTGGCACTATTACTGTCTGAATGTGTGGGCTCTGTCATAGTTGCGACCAAATACAAGTAAAGAAATACATTTCTTGGATCTGAAGAAGAACAGGATCTTCTGTTATTGCAAGAACATTTGAAGTTTTTTGCACTGTTCTGGACTAAAATAATTAATATACTCGGAGATGTGGTCTTTGTGTCTTCTTGCAAACAAATTTTTGAAACCAGATGAAGGAAATAATGAAGGATCAGCTGAAAATCATCTGAAAATCGAACCCTACCAAATCAAACAGTCATCGAGTAATGATGAAAGCTATGGTGCAATTTTTTCCTATTTCATTGAAGTAAGTCTCATTGTTATACCAATAGCCTTCCATTTCAACATTATTTTCACCAGGTGCTGCTGAACTCACGTACAGATGCACTACTTGAAGTATTACCTTGGATTTAGTTGTATATACTTTGATTCTTTCTGAATCAGTTGAAGTATACTTATGATTCTAGGTGCCTCATATAAACCAACTACGCTCGTGGGACTGTGGCCTTGCTTGTGTTCTAATGGTTTTGAGAACTCTTGGCATCTGTGACTGCAATATTCAGGAACTGGGGGAGCTGTGCTCCACGACAAGGTACTTTATTCCTCTGGAACCTCTAATTATGCTAATTTCTATGTAAAAGCTCCCTTGTTCTGTTTTACAGAGAGCGGATTCTATCTTTCTTTGCCTTATTCCTTCTTTCTTTCATCTTCAAAATTTTCAATGGGGAAACCGTGTAATATTGAAGAAATTCCGAGGCATGAGCATGACATTGTGGAAGTTTTCATACAGCAAGAAGTTTGTTTTTTAATATCCCATTATATGGTAGATGGTTTATAAGAAACTTCAATAATATAAGCTTCTTTAAGGTACTCTTGTTAAGATTGAGTGCTTGGACAAATTTTGTAATATAAATCTAAAGCACATGATCAATAATGACATGAAGCTCCTAGTTACATGCATCTGGTTTTCTTGCTTAAAAAGTTAAATCACGATAAACAAAGAATAATCAGTAACATATTTACTTAGATATGTTTTTGGGAATCCAAGCAATGTTGCTCTGGTTTTGAAATCTAAACATAGTGACAGGGAATCATTATTTTTAGTTTGGAGAATATTTAAAGAATACACTCTAGAAATTTTCCCTTGTTGATCTGTGTCTATCACCATGGGATTCAGTTGAAACCTTAAGGGAGTTTGATAATTACTCCTTTTCCTTTTCTTGGTGGTATGATTTTGAAAATTTGTCAATTTCCTTTTAATTTAAAATGCACATGCTACACTTTAACAAGTAACGGAATTAAGTTTGTCTTGAAAGATTTTATCTAGTTTCTCCTGAACATAGCATGTCCGATTCAGGATCCCTTGGAATCTTTTTTGTTCAATTTTCTGAAACCAGGAACATCCTCTCCAGCACAATGTGCAAATCAATGCAAATATTGCATGCAAAAACTCATAGGCCTGAGCTCTTTTGACCCCTCAGTTTAAATCTTCATATATGGAAAAAATGCTCTTATTAATGTAATAGCAAAATAATATTAATAAGAATAAAGAAGTTTGTACGTGTGGCTACTGTTTCATGCATGTAAATGATAGGTGTTTTGCCTTTTCCTTAACTCTATTGTGCTTGTAATTTGTCTACCGAAAATGGCAGCAAGCTTATCTTTTACAAGCTACTAGTAAGCTGCATGCGAGTTTTCTGTAGCTCTATTGATGGTGTTTCGAAGTGATGCAAAACATTTGCTGATGTGAAACATTTTTCTGACAGCCTTTTTCATGCTTTTTATGTTGCAGTATTTGGACGGTTGATTTAGCCTATTTGCTGCAGAAATTTTCTGTCAAATTTTCCTACTGTACAGTAACTTTAGGAGCCAACCCAAATTTTTATGTGGAGACATTTTACAAGGTGAGATCCTGTTTCATCAATCGTCTAATTTATCTGTTTGCTTTGTGAGTGATGTTTTTCTTTATAATGCACTTAACATTCGACCATCTCGGTGCCCTATCAACTCCTTGGATGACATTGTACTTCTAATCTTAAAGCCTGGAGCCCATTCTGTATTCAATTTTTTATTTGGCATCCTGACGTGCTTGGTTTACCAGTAGTTGCCTAAATGTTGCAGATTTTAGATAAATGGTGCCATATGGGAACAACAAATAGGAAATTTTAGAAGGAAGTATGTAAGCTTTTGTGTCTTTTGGTTCTTCATTTCTTTCATAAGGATGAATTGGAATGAGGATGTAGTTTGCTGGTTTATAGAATATTTTTCAACGAATAACACCACATGGATAAATTAATCCACTGCAAGGAGTTGGCATTTCAGTATTGAAGAGTTGATTTTGATTTATATGTTCTCTGCACATCATTTTATAATTTTTTTTTTTCGTTTCAATTCTTTCATGTCCTTTCTGTGAAATCAAGCTTTGTAAATGGTCGCGATCTTTTATTTTTGAGTTGTTTTTACTAGAAATTTGCACTCTTCTTTCACCAGTTATCTTATTTATCTAGCGACTTTTAATACCAAATGTATCATATTGCAGGACCAATTGCCTAATGATGTAATTCGAGTAAATATGTTATTTCAAGAAGCTCCAGAAGCTGGAATCAATATAGAGGTAATCTACGTACTATGGTTGGCCCTTGATTCTTTATCATGTGAGTTCTCTTACGCGGTTGCAGCCACCGGTATAGGCTATGTTGTTGCATGCCACTGCATGTGAACAAGGACTTTGAAGCGATCTTCTCTAGGTTAACATTGAAAAACTGTAACTACAGTAACTATGTAAGCATGAATGTTAAATACTTTTTGTTTATAAATAAAATTCTATAGTAGCAAACTTTTCTCCCATCTTGTCAATAAGACCTATTCAGTCGTGAAGGAATACTTCAAGCATTTAAAATGACCTTATGGCATTCGAAAGAAGTTCCCTTGATAAAATGTAAAGGTCAATAACAGAAGAGACCCATGTGTTTGGGAGATTCTAGTGTGGAATTTAGTTTACCAAGGATTAGTTTCTGACATCGTATAAAATTTATCATCTAGTAGTCACTGAGGTAAACGTTGAATCCTGTTTGCCATGTAAATTAATATTAAATTTTTATGGTAAAACCGTGAATCACTTGGAACGGAAGCTGGCAAGAGGGTAATTAAGAATTGACTGCACAGGGCATTCGGAATCTTGAGGAATCTAGTATTAGTTCTAACATCAATCTTGACTTTCAGTTGGTCAACAAGTGAAATTGTGATCCTGCATATTAAGTATAATTTCTTGTGTTTTATTTTTATTTAAATTGTTAAATATGCAATATTTATGAAATTAATCGCCCCAAACCTCCTTTTCAACTTGTTGCCAAATTCATAATGTTGTCAATATGCTGCTTGGTGTGAAATTATTCTTTTTCATAACAAGTTTCGTAATCAACAGAATTGGTCTGCGTCTTACAATTAACTTTTGAGACAACACGTGATTTGTGCTTATTTTTGTGTAATGGATGATGGTCTCCATAAGTAGCAACGTAACATGAGCTCGTTTTCTATTTATGTCAATAATATGTTCAATATCCTACCTCTCGCTAATCCTTTTTGTCCATTTTATATCAAAGACAAACTTTTGAGTCCTCTTATGCTTAATTTAAACTTGGAAATTGTGATTGAAATATAATTTTTACATAGGATCACTTATCTACTTCCACGTGCAAATGGCCATTGTTCTACATTTTATATGCTAACTAATTAAGTGGTTTTTTTTGAACCTAACATGAGTATATCTTGTACATAAATCCCATTAAATGAACCACGCTAGTACTAGTTAACAGAGTAACTAATAATGCCTTATGTCATACCAATTTTTTGAGTAATCCTGCGAGCATATTCACTTTTTCAGTGTTACTACTTAAAGATTTACTTATTGTCAGATACATGTACTCCATTTTTATAGTGTCCTAATAATGCTCTATTATTTACATAGACAATGCATCCACATATCTGAATGAAAGTTAAAAACGAGACCCATTTTGATCATGTATGCTGGTTGTAAATGTTGTCAATTCACACATTTGACATTTAGATTCACATGTACATGATCCTAATAAAGCAATGTATCTGTCCTTATGTTAATGGAAAATGCATCAAATTTACTTCTACACCTTTGAGAGCCTTTTCTCTATTTGATTGCCGGTTTTTGGTTATATTAAAACACTTTGTATCTTAAGAAACTTTTATAATCGTTTTTCCTTCCCCTTTAAATGCTTCCATAATATATTAATTTGATATATTTTCTGCCAGGAGTGGCCAATTATTCCCATCTTGTGGTTGAATTCCTAAATATTATTTTATGCATAAAGAAACAAATAGTTAGATTATTTAAGCTTTTGATAGAAGATTTGGGTGGTTTGAACTAAAGCTTTCACTTAATCCCTCATTCATTTTGTTAAATTATATCTTTACTGTCTCAACTAAGGCACAATTTCTCTTCTTTACAGCGTAGATCTATTAGTGCAGACGAAATTTCTGAGCTTATCTTATCTGGAAAATATATTGCCATTGCTTTAGTTGACCAGTACAAACTAAGGTGTGTTTATTTTATCCGTTTTCCAATTAGAGTGGCCTTTTTATTTCTAATTTATTATTTTTTGTTGAAATATGTGCAATCTTCATTCATGGATTCCATATTCATTAGTTTGCTCGAATATCTTAACAAAGCTCATCAATATTAAATGCACCATTGTGTGCCCTATTAGGGTTTATAAATTTAACTGTTCCCAATTTTCATTGATTGCAGTCGTTCTTGGCTAGAGGATGTTTACATCTCTGACTTCTACAGTGGCAGCCCTGGCTACATCGGTGAGGAATGAAGTTTTTTTGTATGGTTTTGCTCTTGAATCAAATGGCAACTTGATGGTGCGATATCCAGTGTCTGTGTCTGTGTTCTTGTTATCTCCGGGATGTTGTGTCATTAGTGGGTTAAATTTCCTAGTGCCATTTTATCTTACCCTAACTTGGACTATTGCCATCTCAGGTCATTATGTCATTATATGTGGTTATGATGCCGTTACAAATGAGTTTGAGATCCGAGATCCCGCCAGTTCAAGGTTCTATATGATACCGTCATTTGCTTCACGAATTTGAAAATAAATGCTCATATACGTTACAAAGCCTGCCATTCATATCGAAGTGCATGTGTAATCAAAATTTTCTTTGGAAGAGTGGAACAATTCCCATTTTTTATTTGCTTGTATGGTCGAATAAATAAGCCTTGAAACATGGCCAGTTCCTAATGGAATATGATCTCCGCTGGACCTATGGTTATTTTTGAGTCAACTTGTTTCACAAGTCTTTACGATGTCTGTATATACACGTGTTGACACTCAATTAACCCTAGAAGTCTTGCAGGAAATTTGAGAGGGTCACATCGTCGTGTTTAGAAGAATCCCGTAGATCCTTTGGTACTGATGAGGATATTCTTCTGGTAATTTTTCAATACGTTTGGCTCCTTTTTTTTTTTTTTTTGCAATGACAACAAGAAGAATGATACCTATCTCAATTAATTAGCTGTTGGTTGAGTTATTTGCCTGCTAATATGTATTAGTTGTTTAGGCATTCGTGTTGTTAATTAACTTACTGCAGTCTGATTACTCGTGGTCAAAATCATTCTTCACGATTACGTGTGCTTAAATATAAAACAAAGTTGCAGTGAAATAAGTCAAAATGATAGCCTATCTAACAGTTGGTGTAAATGGAAACCTAAAAACACATCTTATTAACGAAATTTGCCGCAAAAATTTCATAAACGATATCTTTATGGAGTTTATGCTGCTTTGAGCTTAGCTATGAGAATAATTTGCTAATGGGAAAACGATGGATTTGGCAATCCCGATACCTTGGCAAAAGACACTGTCTAAATATTGTCAGCGGCATAGGGGAGAAAATAATTCATTTTTCTGTAGGAGTCTTCACATGCATACTTACAAAATAATGAAGAAGATATCGGTCTACGACTGCATTCTTGCACATTAATAAATGTTATTCTGGGGGTGTCAAAGCCAGAGATGGTCATGTGGCACTAGCACTAGACTTGCCACTTATGCTGCAATGAAAAATGGTGCCACCGAGTTGCTGTTGGTTTTTATGAATGGACTCTCGTAGTGACAAGTTTTCTGTAATTGAAAACTAGTTGCCTCTAGTCTTCATATTATGAGTCCTATTGCTTTGTCACTAGCAGATTTCCATTGGATGGCAACAATAGTTGAGCCACTGAACAACTCAAGCTAACTCATTCTTCTCCCACCTTAGCATGTAGTTCTTGGCTTTCAGCACAAATGCGGCACATGGGGGATAGCTTATTTCGTTTGACATATTCATGCAATTGAACTAACCAGTAATAGTAACATATGATGCATGTCCCAGGTAAATTGGCTCAATGAGCATCTACCCACATAGAAACATCTAATAGGATTATAGTATTGGACTAAAATCTGTAGCGCTAAATGGCCGTGTAATGAAAGTGTTGGAGGTATTTAGAGGAGGTTTCTACTGTTGCTTAGGATGCAGGTTCCATCTAAACTCTCCCCTTCACTGAACTTGAAAGGGACAACATGTGACACTTTGTTTGTAGCTGTGCGGCTGGCCTCTGTCCCATCAATAGCTCAAATTTTGCAATTACAATGGCGCTTCAAGTTGTCCATTGAGAGTTTCTCGTCTCAGTGGCAAGGAAGGAAGAATTGATAATTCTCTTGTTGCAAATTTGACACCATTGGAAAGATTGAGCTTCATTTCATTTCATCCTTTTTACGGCACAGATTTTTAATTCCAGATTCATTTCAAATTACATTATCAGTGCTGGCAAGGCAGCATCTATCGGGAATGGATTGAATATACTGCAGCTATAATATAAGCCAGCACTGATACACTGTGTTTGCTTAATTTTTCTTTTTGCATTTTCATGATCACCACGAGAGCATCAGATGAGCCTTTCATGAGTGCCGATGTTGGACTGAACCTGCTTTTGTTTGAGAGCTTTTGTCCCCTTCAACATTGATCCCCAATTAACAGGCTTTCCTATTGGTTGTTCCCTTACAGTGATCTTGTCGACTTTCTCTTCCACAGAAAGCCTAGCCTACTTTCGTAAAGTGTACTCTAATTGGTAGAAGATAAGGCAGAGAAATTTAACCTTAACTTTAAATTCCAAAACACATTCTTTGGTTGAATACGAGTCTGTTTGAACACTAGCTGAATTGACCTTTCTTTCGTAGCAGAGGAATGAGGTCCTTCCTCGTCTTCTCATTTTCTTGCATATTTTTGCTTGTAAACAAGAAGATTGATATTAATGGTCAGTTCCCATTGCCATCTAATTTAGAGAGTTACATGCTCCATTCGAATGATCAGTTGCTGTGTACTGTGTATATATGATCTCTCATTTATGTTTGTTTTTTCTTGGTACTGGTAAGTGATATTTTGATGGAACGAATTCATTAACCGCAGCTGCCCTCTTCCATGAAACTGGGAAGATGGATTTTTTGCTGAGAGTGAACCTTTAAAAGTAACGAGCCGATGGACTAATGAGATTTTTGTCCTAATTGCAGATATCCCTGGAGAAAGGAGAGAATCAACAGAACACCTCAGAAGAGAGATCTTTTTGTCAATGTTAAACTTGTGTGATCGGAGAACCATTTTTACCGCATCTGTTGCACATATCTACATTTGTACATGACTGACTGTATATTATCATACGGACCTTACTACATGTACATCAATGTTGACATCAAGGGCTATATAATGTCACGTAACATTGAATTTTTTTATCAGTTTAAAACACAATCAACTTTTTCATTCTATCATTTTCTTGCAAATGCATTGCTTCTGGATGCTGTCTTTTGTACAACCAACGTAAATTCTTACCATATATAGTTGTCCAAAACGAACGTTCTCATTTACTATAATTGGGGTATTGGACTGCAACCTATTTATTGTTTTCTGGAACATATTGGCGTTTAGTTCACTTGAAGGCCTGAAACGTTTTGCAACTTTACACTTTCGACCATAAATTTTCTCCGTTTCAATTCTGTGGAAAAATTCTAGTGCTAACAAGCTACTGTGTAACTGTGGTACTTCAATTTGTGTACAGAATTAATTTATCTCTTTTGTCATTTCATGATGATTTGCGCCGTTAAGCCCTTTCGATCTCATTAAAATTATAACTCATGTTTATTTCTCTTCTTATCAATCACACATTTTTCAATAAAATAATATTAATTTTTTTAAATAATTATTTTTTAACCACATATTTTTTTAAGAAAATAATATTTCAATCATTAAAATTTCAAAATAATGGTACAATTGATGTCATGATATGATGTCATATTATGGTACAATTGATGTCATTAAAATAATGGTACAATTGATGTCATTATATGAGCCAATAAGTCTTTTGGCTGGAATATTTGACATACTATGAGCATGTACTCCTTTGTATGTATAAAAATTTACTTTATTTTTACTAACGAAACTTTTATATTTATAAGTAACTGTTACTTTAATTTAAAGAAAAGTAACTTTTAATTTTGTGCTGTTACTTTTAATTTTACCCTTGTTTGACATTCATTTTTTTTTTCTCTCGTTTGGTTTAGATTTTTTGGAGAAAGAATTTATTTTAAATAGTGATATGATGAGAAATATGTGGTTAAAAAGTAAGGAAAAATTATTGATACGATAAAAAATATTATTTTATTGAAAAATGTGTGGTCGAAAATGAATTTTGAAATAATGAATTTTNATCTACTGTAGAATTGGAAAATCCAAACCAAACAGGCCCTCATTCTCCTTCTCATTTTTTTTTCTTTTTTCATTTCAACCGTACATTTTATCAATAAAATAATATTACTCATAAATTTTAAAAAATTCTTTACTTTTTAACCGCACATTCATTTATCAATCATTATTTTAAATCAAATTCTTCTCCCAAACAAGTGTCAAACACAACTCCAAATCGTCACGTTCTACTCCTCCTGCAAAAATTAACATACAAGTCTATCAATATATATTTATATTAACATATAAATACACAAGTTTGTCTCCCTATTCTACCGATTTGTTTATTAATAAACAAATTACGAGTCAATACCGAACCTCAATGGAAGGGATAGGTCCCTCAAAATACCTCGTGATGTGCCAAATTAATCTAATAAATTTGGATTTTTGCAAGTTTACCCATACTCATAGCTACTTCACTTTGACTATAGTGAGTGATTACTGAGTATTCAAAAATTGTTTAGATATAAAATACTTATATAGCCCCCGTTTCATCTATATTATTATTTCATTAAAATGAAAAATATGACTGTTATTTATCACATCAATATTTAAATTCAAAATTTTTATTTCTTGTGTGAGCATCAATAACGACTATATTTTTCATTTCCATTCTAATAATTTCGCTCAAACATGGCCATAAGTAATTTTTTGGAAACTATCCAAATCATTGTAAAGGGTTATTGTCTAGGTGGAAGAAAGGATCAAGGCCCCGTTTGGAACGGATTAAAATCCAATTAAAATTGAAAATATGGCAGTTATTGGGCCTCATTCGTCAAATAAAAGTCAACAATAACGGTTAATTTTTCAATTTTAATCCGATTTTAATCCCTATCAAACGGGTCCTAAAAGTGTCTGTGCCAATTATACTCTCAGTGCCTATTTGATACATATTAAAATTTTCATTTTCATTTATCTAATCACTTTCAATCATATATTTTTCAATAAAATAATATTTTTCATTATATCAATAACTTTTCTTTTTTCAACCATACATTATTCGTCAATCTACCATTCCAGAATACATTCTTCCAAAATAACGTGACTCAAACACACCCTCAATATTATTTCGTAATGGATTTGATTGTGCTTTTAAATGATTATAAACTGTGAATCTCACGAGACATGCTGTAAAATGTATAGATAAAGAAATGTATTTGAGTGACTAAAATCATAAATTAAGTTTTGCCAAGCATGCACTGAAATTATTTTAAATAGTCATGATAATTTCAATATTATTTCTCATCTTTTATTCTACACCATTTCCTTTAAAAATTAACGATTTTAATAATGTGACAAACCTAATTATTAATTTTTAAATTTAGCTCATGTTTGACTCACATTATTTTTTTTATTCACATTCTTCTATTCATTTTCAATCACACATTATTCAATAAAATAATATTTTCCATTACATCAATAACTTTTTCTTCTCTTTCAACAATATATTTCTCATCACATCATTTCAAAAAAATGCATTCTCTCATTTTAATATGCACCAAACACACTATTAGTCTGTGTTTGAGTTACGTTAAAATTTTTATTTTTATTTTCATTTTTCTACTCATTTTCGACAACACATTTTTCAGTAAAATAATAATTTCCTTCACATTAATAATTTTTTTTTTATCATACATTTTTCACCAATTTACTATTTTAAAATAGTATGACCAAGAGAAATAGACTAGGGACAAATTCACATTCACGTTCCCTCCCTCCCTCTCTGCAAATTCAAATCCAAAATTGATTTGATTTTTGAAATTGTTGCAGTTATAACATTCTTCTTACATCTCTTTCTTCTATCCATCCATCCCATCCTTTTCATTTCTTCTCTCTCTTCTTTTCCTTTGGGTCTGGGTCCCTCAGTCTGCCATGCCTGCAAATACTACCCACTTCACACTGTTGCACTTATTATTATATCTTCCTCAACCTGCAATCATAACTCAAAAACCTTCTATTTATAATTTTCTGTCTGTCTATCTTATTTGCTCGTAAAATGGCTGATGAGCCTCAAGGACCGGAGTTTTGGTTGCCGTCCGAGTTCCTCACGGATGAAGATTCTGTCATGGAGAAGGATAAATTCAACAAGAAAACTGAGTCAGTTTCCGAGTTCTGCTTCCCCACTGAATTTCCCTACGATTTTGGCAGCTATGGAGTAGGCTCTCCCGAAACAGAGAGTGATGATGAAGACTTGCTCGCCGCGATAACTCGATCCTCTTTCTACCATCATCCCAACCCCACCACCAAGCCTCAAAATCTTGAGGTGCCATTTCTTGTAATCTATCTCTATTTCTTTCTGTTTACCTTAATTTTTGCATTTTCTTATGTATTTCTTGTTTGCATGTTCGCTTTTTGTAGAAGGTGTGTTTGATTACCGGTTCCCCACAGTCAACGCTGACCCATGTGGGGAGCTGGTCGGATCGTAGCAACGGTAGCCGTAATGCCCCATTACAGGTGCCGTCCCCTCCAACGACGCCTTTTGTGATTAAGAACAAGCCATGGGACCTTATTTACCAGCCCGCCGTTCAACTGCCAAAACACAAGCTTAGCGGAGGCGGCCCCGGTCAACTTCAATATCCTGCACAAAATCCAAACTCCCCTGTTTTCCACAACATCACCCCTGTAAACAATTTCTTCATATTTAATCTTATTGCATTTTCTTGCTTTATTTTTGTGCCCTAATTTTACTTTCTTTTCATATTTAACAGTTCCAGCAAGTGAGAGTGCAGCGTTTGATGGACCAACCGAATATAGGTTGTGGAATGTGGTACAGCCAGCACCAAGTGGATCAAAACAGGGGTGGGAGACTAGTAGGAGGAATGGGTCAAGCTGCATACCAGACCCGTCCTACCCAAAAGTTTAGCGGTTCGGGTACTGGGGCGGTATCTTTTGGTAGGTATGTCGGCGGAGATAGGGCTGTACCAGGCGGCGGCGGCGGCGTGAAAAGGGGTTGTGCTGGTACAGGGGTCTTTTTGCCTCGGAGTTACGGGAGTAACAATGACAAGAACGCGTTCCCTTCAGATTCACGAAAGAAGCTAGGTACTTTACAGCTAATCAGTCTCTTAATTTCCCCTGAATTTCTAGGAACTATTTGAATTTTGAATTTTGATTTTTGATTTTTTCGTATATCGGGGCCTGTTATAAAATTTTGTCATTTTTGGCTCCCCCTTTTGTTTGATTTCCAGTAATTAACTTCATTAATTCTGGATAAATTTGTGGTCCAATAGTTTCATGTGAGGTCTCACTGTCTCTGACCACTTGGGATATATGCTTTTATTCAGGAGACAAATTTTTCTATAATGAACGTCTCTTCTTTCATTCTAATAATTCCTTTTTTAAAGACTAATAATGGGATTTCCATATCATTTTAGCCTTTTTATCTACAATCTTGTCCGCCAAATCCTTGTGTAGAAGTCAAAAAGGAACAAATCTTGGTTGCTTTATAGATTTTTACAACGCGATTCTAAGTGGAACGAATTTTGTGTATTATTCCAAAAGTAGATTCGATTTGATGCTGAGAAATAATGTTGTATTTGACATTCTGTGAACAGTTTGTTCAACTGCTTTACTTCCTGATAGAGTTCTCCATGCCCTCAACCTCAACATGAAATTTGTTGACGTGAATTCTCAGTCTTTGCCCGGGTACAACATGGGATTCATCCCGGATTATGGTATACATTGCAATTATTTATGCACCATCTTTTAACATTTTCGGCGTAGTTTGTTGCTAAGATTGTTGAATTGCTGCATTGCACAGACACCTTGATGGCTCGAAGGAATGAGTTATTGGTACGACGGCAACTTGGTTTAAGTTCCTTGACACGAAGTGCATACCCTCCTGAGGATTGGCCCTTTTGAGTTTGGGCATTTTCAGTTGATTTTGGGTGGCAAGAAAAAGGCTAGTAAAGTTATTCTAGTACAAGGAAATGTGTGTGTTTTATGACCTGAAGATATAGGAAATTATAGAAAAAGGCAATATAGGAGTGTAGGGTTGTTTTTGAGTGTAGTAAATTGTTCAATAAGTAGTGGATGTTTGGCTTAAATGTTTGAATTTTGAAAATCCACAACCCTCCTTTATGTAATTGCGCAAAAACGTTATGTTTAATGAAAAAAACTGTCCCCTTATCAATTTACTAGTTAGCATTTCCTTTTATCATCTGTCTGAAATCTGAATTGATGAACAAATTATTGTGGAATCCATTTAAATGAAAAATTAAAGGGAAACTTGTATAACTAGAAAGGTTTCAGGATATATTTTAAAAAATAATGAACTTGTAGATTTATTTTCAAAAATCAGGTGATCACATTTTGTGATTTATCAATAAAGTTTGCAACTCTTGAGAAAAGTTTGTGACCTAAATTTAATCAAACATGTTATGATCACAATCATACACAATTAATGATCATAATCATCATTAGTTATAAATCGCATGAGGTCACAATCATAAAAATACAAATGTTTGAGTTATAATTATAAATTTAATCGTAAATCATACATTTTTTAGATCGCTACTTATTTATTCATCATAAATTAGTCATTTCATTAGTCACAATTATTATTTAAATAATTGGTTACAAACGCTCCTCATCTTATGTCCAAATGCTACGACCTCTTTTGCACCACCATCGCTACTGCGACCCTATCAATGTTTGCACCTAGGGTGTAAGCAGTACAATTTTATCGGGTTTTGACAAATTTTCAAACCAAATCGTTTAAATTGGTTTGAGAAAAACTCAAACCTAAACCAAACCATTTTGAACGGTTTGAAAAAAAACCCAAACCTAAACCTAATGGTTTGGTCAGATTTTAAACCGCCGGTTTCGTCGTATATTTTTTTGTCCATCTACTTTTATGACATTAATTCATTGAATTCAATATATATTT
>CAIGRO010141155.1:0-13944 GCA_903798355.1 Fraxinus baroniana | reverse complement strand
AAAATAAAATAAAATAAAATTGAGCTCAGAAGTTCAGGGTGGGCCTGTGCCCACTCTGGGCCTTATTGGGCTCTGCCCCTGCCATTTTCCTTGCAGGGGGATATATTTTAAGGTTTCTACTTTTTGTTTTTCGTGAATGATTGATAAATGCTTATTTGGATCATAATACTAGGATTTTATATCGTTAAATTATTAATTTCTACTTAATTTATGTTTATTTTTAGTTATGGACTTGTTTGAAACAATTGAAAAGGGAGAAAGATAAATTGGTCATTGGATGGAAGTTTGAGGATCAAATTCTTCACTTTCGAAATTGAAGGACTTGAACTAAATTAAAAAGACACTGGTTGCACAATTAATTGGACTCAAGGATTGAATTGCATTGTTTTAAAAGAATTGAGGACTTTGAGAAAAATAATATATTGGAATTGGAATGTAATCCAATCAATTTGTTGGCAATTAGAGCACTANAAATTCTTCACTTTCGAAATTGAAGGACTTGAACTAAATTAAAAAGACACTGGTTGCACAATTAATTGGACTCAAGGATTGAATTGCATTGTTTTAAAAGAATTGAGGACTTTGAGAAAAATAATATATTGGAATTGGAATGTAATCCAATCAATTTGTTGGCAATTAGAGCACTACACGAGACAGAAGCTAGAATTGTAATTCTAATTGGACTCCTAATTAGCATAATTTGGTGAAATTGCATGGAATTGATGACGAAATTGATGGGTACAAGTACACGCACAGACACGGAATGAAAAGAAAGGCAGCCAAGAAAAAAAAAACATATACACGCTGAACGGCAGAAACCGACAGAAAAACACGAGATGAAAGGAAAAAGACGGGAGCTTCAATTTGAAAAATTAATCACATTTCGTAGATGATATCATTTCACTATATTATTTGTGCGCTAGGTTTTCAATGAATTTTGTATCATGAAACTTTGATTTTTGAATCTTATCTATTTTTGACATTTAAAACATGTTTTTAATAATTGAATGATTGACATTGATTTGTTTTTCTCTACAATTATATGCTCCATAGTTGCATGAGTTTTGTGGCTTGTTTTACATTCGAAAGATTGAAAATAAATTAGACATCGTAGAGTTCGATGATGAATAGAAATATACTACTATGTTTTACGTGATCTTTAAGTATTCATAATTTTTTAATGCATTTTTATATGTTCACATCTGTAGAAATATAGTCGAGTCACATGTAAAGATATGTTTAATTCTACTTGAGAGATTGTTAAATAGATTAGAAATATTAATCTTCATAATTGAATCGTATTGTCAAAATCATAAGTTTTGGGGTTAAAGATGATTGGTATAACGAGATTCGGGGTCGTAGTATGAATTTCATCATGATATTTTTAGAAACTTGCATTTATTTTAGTTAAGTTAGGTCTTACATTCATAAGTAAATTATTTAATTTATAGGAAAATCACGAATTTCAATTGTTTCGGTTAAGGCTAAGTTAATTCAAATTTGAACTAGTACAATTTTTGTGGGAATGATACTTGAACTCAACATCCATTTTACTACTTGTTAACGGATCGTACACTTGCGATATTTCAAGCGAAACAAATATATGGTTCCGGTCATCATCTTAAGGAAACTAGTAAAAGTGCAAGGGACCATAGCAGATTACACTTTTGTGTGCTGGCGAAAATTTCAGGAAAGGTGGATGGAACTAGATGGGACATTAAAAGGAAATAAACAGTCTGCTAGAGGGGGAGTACTAAGAAATTCAAAAGGAGATGTGAGTTGGGCCTTCTATGATTTCATTGTTGAATATTCTATTCTAATAGTTGATCTGAGGGCTCTCTCAATTGGACTAAGATTCTGCCTACAGATGGGATGGGATATAGTAAAGTTTCGGCACAAATTAATTCCAATGAAGCAGTTATTTGTTAAAGAATACTGGAAGGGTTCTTGGAAGTTCAATATTTGATATAAGATATTCATCAGTCGGGTTAGATGACGGAAGTTCAAATTTCTCATATATGAAGAAGGTAACAAGGTGGCTGATTGGATAGCAAATATTGGATAAAAGAGAAATGCTTCAGGATCATGCCTCCAGAAGAGGGCTTGCCACGAATTGTCAGGGGACATATTAGAATGGAGAAATTAGGCTTTCCGTCAATCAGATTAGTGGCTTGAAGGAGGAGTTCAAGACATGGTGCGAATGGATGCCGCTGATGCAGGTTGCTTTGATGTTTACTTATGTATTCATTAAGGTATTAAGAAGTTCATAGATGACAGGGTTAATGATCCGTACCCCGTCCCCCGCTCTATTTTCTTAGAGGTAAGGTAAAATCCCGCTCGTCCGAGTGTACATGTTTGTTTACATATGTAAATTGGTAGAGATTCCAAAAGTCTCTCGCTTATGTCCAAGAGGGGCATTGTGTTAAATTGTGGTGCCTAATTATTGTCGATAATAATTATTGTCGTTTCGCGGAGAAAGTTGTATTTGATATAGAGAAACTTAAGCAGCTTGATTTAGCTCATTCGAGAGAGCAAAGTACGCTCCATATGCGGGCCCAGTTCATGAGCAGAATCTTCAACTTGGAAGGTTTTAGTTCTTCCAAAATAGCTGAAAAAAAGTTTTAAGGACTGTTTAGAAATTTGTTTTCTCGTAAAATTATGTTTAAGGAATTGGAGTCCTTGTTGTTAGCCTATAAAAAGCGAACCGCTATGCTAACCTAATTATTGCAAAGCTAAGTCTAATACACAGGTAAAATTTGCAAAGTCCGCGAACCTATTTCCAACGCCAAGCTGGATGAATACTAGCAAATGGGCGCGAAAAACGGTTATAAAGAGGCCACTGAAGAGCTGCTACCTATCTTCCTTCTCCAAATTACCAGAATATCACTATGCTTGACGGGAAATTTATAAATACCCCCTCATTCGAAGAAAGAAGGGGATGCAATTCAATTATCACTCTCTCAAATAGCTATTTATTCTTCTTTATCTAGTTCAGCATCAAAACTAGGAAAGGCCGGGCCCAGTAAGGTGACGGGATTTGTTGATTGTACTTGTATTGTCATTCAATTGCAATTTGTTTGTAATACAAAATTAGGTCCAATGTAATCGTTTGTAAGCATTATTCAATAGAAATCATTTGACGTATTTGTATCGTCAACAATACTCCCAAAGATCTGAATGGATATATTCAAGTGTTACCTTCGAGTTGTGTCTTTCTTTCATAAATCAGACTCTTTTCTATTTCCCAAAGACACAATGCTCTCAAAAATTTATTTTGATGGTCTTCTTCCCATTAAGAAGTCCCCTTCTACTCAGCTCCGCCATCCCATTCTAACTCATACGCCCGAGCCTCATATGCTAAAGTTTTTTAACTTCATCATCTTTCAAAGAAAAAGTAGAAACGGTTGCATCTCCAACCACTGTGGAACTTGCAAAATATACAGCAGTGTAGAGTTTTTATACCCCTTCATGACAATAAGAGCATCTTTGTTCACCTTCAAAACTCCACGTTCACCAATGTATCTGTAGCCCTTTGAGTTAGGTATACTTAAAGATATGAGATTCCGCTTCAGTTCTAGAATATGTCTTACATCTGTAAGTATTCTGATAGTCCCATCGAACATTTGATTCTGACTGTACCAACTTCAGCAATTTTGTAAGACGTGTTGTTTTCCATAATAACAGCACCTCTCGAAACTCCTTCATATATAGAAAATCAGTCCTTATTAGGACACATATGAAAAGTACAAGTCGAGTCAAGAACACATTCATCACTAGATTTAGTATCTTCGTCAGAAATCACAAGACATTCTCCACCACTTTGCTTATCATCCACAACATCAGCCTCCTTTGTATTAGCATGTTGCTTTTCTTTCTCTGTAGCACCTGCAGTTTTATTTATATTTTCAAGGCAAAGCAATCAGCTCTAATATGCTCATTCTTCTTACAGTAATGACATATCTTTTCAACATGTCTAGATTTCGATTTGCCCCTCATATTTTTGCCAAAATTCCTATCTTGATTCCTCCCACGCATAATCAAGCCTTCAACATGATTTCTAGATCCTCTAGTAAGATGTCTCATCTTCTCATTAGATAATAAAGTATCATAGACTTCTTCCACGGTGAGAGTGTCCCGACTATAGAGAATAATATCTCTAAAAGTCACATATGACGGTGGCAATGAACACAACAACATCAAAGCCAAATCCTCCTCGTTATACTTAACCTACAATGTCTTCAAATCAGCTACGATTTCTTTGAACATAATTAAGTGATCATCCAATGACGTACTTTCAGACATCCGGTGAGAATACAAGCGCTGTTTCAACTTTCAAGTGTAACTTGCTGGTCAAGCTCTTTGTCATGCAAAGTTGCTCCAACTTCATATCATCCAATGACGTACATTTAGACATTCGGTGAGAATACACGCGTTGTTGCAGGTGTAGCTTGCTGGTTAAGCTCTATATCATGCAAAGTTGCTCCAACTTCAACCACAAAGAAGTGTCACTCTTCTCCTTAAGAACATCTTGAAGGATCTAATTCGAGAGCTGTAGATAAATTTGATATTGGGCTTTCAGATCCCTATGCCGCTTTTTATCCTGCGTTCGGTAGTGGGCATCCTATCAAAGTCAAGTAAGGCTTCCTCCAAATCCATTTGTGCCAATACCGCTCGCATCTTCACTTAACATAATGTAAATCTCATGTTTCTATCCAGTAATGGAATATCATATTTCACTGTCGCCATACAGAACAATCAACCTTGTGCTCTGATCCCACTTATTATGAGATCCAAAAGATATGATGATAAGGGAATAAATATGAAGAAAAACAAGAATACAAGAAATTTGAGGAGAATCTACTATAAAACCAATAACTTTGTGTTTACAATATCAATATTTCAATAGTCAATTGAAATCTAGGCCCTTAAGAATGTTTTCTCTCAATTCTCTCTATGTTAGAATGTATATTATTATTACAAGTCGTGAACTATATAGGTTTTAAGTTGTAGATGAAAAGGGAGTCCAAAAACGCGTCAAAAATCGAAATGGGCTTGGGCCAAAAAAATCATCGATTGAGCGACAGTCCGTCGCTCGAGCAGCTGGTTAGCGACAGGCGAGCGACAAACTCTCAGGTTGTTTTCCACCAGACTCACTCGAGCGTCCAGTTAGCACCAGGTTGGCGGAAATGCGACAACTTTTTTCTCCGGTCCATAATTTTGATCTCTTCAAAACCTTCCAATTCAAACTCCAATACCAACTAGAATTTGAGTCAAACGACAACTAGAATTTGAATCGGCCAAAAAGTACAATTTAACAAGATGAGTTAATAGTTAAAAAAAAAGTAGACCCAAATAAATTTGTGCTGAAACACAAATTGGGCATCGTTTAATGCTCTATGTAGATCCAAGAAGCTTGGAATGTATGTGCGCCGTCGAACACATACACACACACACAATTTCCAAGCATGCATGTATACATAACATTAATATAGAGTGTGTATTATCAAAAGTAATTAAAAACACGAAATAAGAAAATGAAAGAAAGAATAACACACGACATAACATAATGTGCTTGATCCTCAATGTGAAAGCTATTGCATCATATCGTGTCAGAAATTGTACTATATCAAAGAACATAATTAAATTATATTTTGAACTCACATCTCTCTCTATTTTCCCTCAACATTTATTCACCGAATGGAATGTCGCCCTAATACCCTTGATAATCTAATAAATGTTCGAATTTTTCAAAATATTCCTATAATAACACCTAAAATTTCCGCCTCGATAACATTAAACTCTATACATATATATACATATAAAAAATTCCAATATTGTACGGCCCATCGATTTCATATTCCACTTCACATCTATTTGTCTTTGTTTTTCAATTAGTGACCCATTTCTTTCTGCAATCTAACATCAGAATCAAACGAAAATTTTGTCCACCTAGAGAATTATTATAAGTGACTTTTTTTTTCCCTATTTCCAAATGCAAAATTCATTACCACAAATTTTGTTACAGAAGAATTACAACAGTAAGTCTTGACGCGATCCATTGGCATTCTGAGTGGATTCTCACATGAAATAACTGACTAATCAAAGACAGCGTAGGAGCAAGAATTTCAATAACTCAGATGCAACAATAGAAGCCCTTTAGTAGCATAGATCCGCGAGTATCTCTATTTATGAATACTGAAACTGCATTTTTATGGAAAAAAAAACAAAGCCCCTTATCGGATTTATCGACTTATTTCATATCATGATTTCAAGCGTTTAAATTAGATGAGTCCGAATTCCTACGAAAAAAAAAAAATCATTTTTCGCAAAATTGTTGAAAGTAAAATGTACTGGTCAATAATTCATTATTTAAAGACCAAATTGGTTTCTAGTCATACCTTTTAATTCCTTCAAAAAGCCATCTATCTCTCTCTCTCTCTCTCTTTCTCTCCCTCCTTCCAAAGCAACATTATCAAAGACCAAACAAAGACCCCAAAACCCAAGACGTAATTTGTTTGTAAGAGAAGAAGAAAGGGGAGGGGATTGATAGTGTTTTCAAGAAACATCCAATACTTTTCTTGCTCATTTGGATAACTATGAATTGCCAAGCATGCAAAATATCAAGACCCTACCAAGATCGATCTTTCCAATCGAAATACCTTGTTCCCATGACTAGAATATTGTGTAATCGAGGTAATGAAGGACGACGCACTATAATACTTTTTATTTTGTCGAACTTTTTGTATTGAGATGTCAATAAATTTTTCTAAAACTCATTTTTAACCATACATTCTCCAAAATAATCTACATAATTTGTAATTGCCAAAAATTGAGTTGTTTTGAATCTTTCTATAGCAAAGAACTAAAGTGACGAGATGATGAAAAAATATTTATGTAGTCGATTTTATACATCGATCGTCATTGGGTAGAATACCTTTTGCTCAATGGAAAAACTACTCTTTATTTGCAATATTTCAACATGTCACACCATCAAAGAAAACGCTAGCAAATTTTCTTGTTCCCGTCCTTTTCATTCCACACATATTACCAAGAAGACAAAAAGGGATATCATGTGCCAATGATCTCCAAAACTTGCTGGAATGAGATGCCGAGAAAAATCGTGACATGTTTGATAGACTCGACTAATAGTACTAAACGGTGTCAAAATTAAAAGAAACTAAAATCTAATCAAAACACAAAACTAAACCTACTTGAACAAGTTAAGAAGCTTTGGTTCACTTGCCAGCTGATCTCCACAAAAAGTGGTCACTGATTCTTCAGAATTCATCGGACTTCCGAGCCGCCGCTTCTCCGGCGGAGGGCTATTTTTCGTACTCTGTATACATGGTATTAAACTAATATCAAGATCATCTAATTGAGTTGTCTTGGCAGGTTCATCTGGAAAACGATGGCGTTTTAGACGCTTGGATCGTGAATACAGGCATGGATCGGCATCATCAGCCACTGAATCACTGCTGGTAAACTCTGGGATTGGCCTCAACGCACCACCAGAGAGGACGGTCTCCACCGCCTCCTGGCAAACGTGCCAATTCCCTGTCCATAAAAGCCCCACCGCCCCATTCACAGGGTTCACCGTTCTTCCAGCTGCTTCAAATAACAAGGACCGGAACACAGCTGCACATATACACACACAAGTTTCAGTTAGTTCAAATTCCATGACATAATTTAAATAAATAAAATTTTGTGTTATATTACAGGGTCTTTGGTTTTCCGGCACGGCGGAGATGAAGGACACGAGGCCAGCACGGCCGAAGAACTTGGCCACAAAGACAGTGGCGTGGGCTTGGGCTTCAGAGCTTTCAATCCATTGCAAACAAGGTCTCAAAATACAGTTCTCACTACATCCCTTTCGAAGAACCCGGCATCCATTGCAACTCATCTTTTTTTTTTTTTTTTTTTGCAGTGTATCAGTATTTCTTGGGATAAACTCGAATTTTTTTAGGGGAAATTAAGATGAAGAAAAACAATAATAAAAAAAGAAGACTGGTTTGGTTCCAAGAAACTGAAACTACAGCCCAATGAAGAGAGAGAACTTGTAAAGGAGAAATGAAGGCCAAGGGTGCATATATAAAGATTCCAAAGTATTGGGCAATAGCGGCTGCATGTTTCCGCGGAGGGTGTCTATCAACCGTTGGATTTCTTCCATTTTTATGGCTCTTGATAACCTATGAATTTACTGTTCTCTTTTTATTTTTTTCGCTCAATCATTTTTTCGAGTAACGTGGACAACGAATTCCAAACGTAAAAATCATTTTTAGGCTTCCTTTAATAAATTTTAGGGATAATTGCAGCAAAAGTTCCAAATTTCTAAAAATAGTGACAGACTTTCTTCAAATATTTGATTTGTTGCAACTGTGACCATAACCTTTTGAAACGTTGCAAATGGAGCCCTTTTAGATGGTTTCCATCCAAAATACCTTCAATTGACCACATTTTTAATCAATTTTAAAAGGGTAAAATGGTAATTAACTATTAATCACATTAAATAATTAAATAATAAACAAAAAATAGAAAAGAAATTAAACAAAAAAAAAAAGTCAACCCCACCCCAAACAAAAACCACCTCCCCTTGTATCATTTATTTCGCAATTATTTAGGTATTTAGAAATAAATAAACAATTTTTTCATATAAGAACTAAATTTCAATAATGAGCTTGATCAAATTAATTGCTAGAATGAAAACCAAGAATGGGGTTTAAAGGTTGACGAAGTAGCGATTAGAGTTTAATGCTTGGAGGCAAGAGAGGAGAACAAGTGGTTTTGGTTTGGAATGGGGTTGACTTTTTTTTTTGGTTGTTGTTCATTATTTAATTATAATATGATTAATAGATAGTTTCCATTTTGTCCTTTTAAAATTGATTAAAATATTGTCAAAATCAATTTGTCAACTGACGATAACCATCCAAAAGGGCTTCACTTGCATCGTTTCAAAAGTTTAAGGGTGACGGGTGTAACAAATCAAAGATTTGGGAAAAATAAGTCACTGTTTTAAAGGTTTGGAGCTTTTACTGCAATTATCCCTAGATTTTATCGTCATTTCGTGTCGGGTGTGTGATCACCTTTGATATAGCAACGACGTTTTCTAATACCCTAAACAGGAGGTGCCTGTAAGTGGAGAGGGTGTCACGACAAAACATACGTACTTATCATAACGGGTCTAGCTGACGGTGAGCGTCTTAGTTCATGTCAAATGCATCGCTTCTATCTAGACGAGTAATGGGTAGCATAATTATTTTTCTTTCTACTTTATACAATTTGTATATTTATGTATTTCGTCCATTTTAATTAAATAAAATTGATTTTTACCGTGCACGATGACATAATTACTACATAGAATTATCTAGCAACTTATTTTCTTGATTGTAATAATATATTATTAATTTAATAAGTCAAGTTTCAAATAATTTTTGCACTGAAAATAAAAGGGGGTTCGATGTACGTTAAAGCTTGACACTAAATGGATAGAATAATTAAGTGTAATTATGAATTTTTTGAAACCACATAAGATAAGACAACGTAAGATCATTACTAGTTGCGTAATAAGAAAGAAGTCTTAAGATTGATTGACAACAAAATAATTGCTATTGGCAATTAGGATTAATTAATTAATTTCAGTTCTAACTTATCAATAAGATAGTTTGTCAAAATTGTACAATATTAGACATTACACGTACGAAAATGACCACCAAAAAAGTTATTAAATTATTATATATCGTTTCTAGTGTCTATTTTTTCAACTATACAAGTACAAAAACGCGTAATACTTGCTAAGAGTAGATTATGACATCAACTTTAGCAACAAGTGAGACCACCTACCACCATGAAAACTAACAATTGTTGACATTATTTAATTATGAGGAAATTACATCCACACGGGTTTTTAACCTTTCCAATTCAAAAATCAAACCCTAATCCAATCCAATTCTATCCATCCTATCGAATTTAACTCCCAAACCCTAACCATTTTCTTTCTCTCTCTTCCTCTTCCTCTCCCTTCCCCCTTCACTCTTTCTCCTCCCTCACACAACCGCCAATTGTCGGAATAGGGCACACAAAGCCTCAGCGCTGTGCAGAGAAGCCGCCGCGCATAGTGGCGATGATGTAGTTGTGCACGGCTCGTTGCTGCCCAAATGAAGCGTTCGGGATATTTTTGGGTAGTTTCTTCCTTCAATCCGCTACTTAGTCAGAGTTTTGGGTCATTTATGTTGGTGGTTTGTAAATGGTGGTGGTGGTGGTGATTGTAATTGTGAGGTCGGGTTGGATTGGATTGAGATTGTATAAAAAGATTTTGTAACCAATTATTTAATCGATTCTAACCAATAAAATGGTTAATTTGTGATAAATAAATAATATATGATCGATAAAATAGATAATTTGTGGACGAAGAATAATATGTAATCTATTAATTTAATAAATTGTGATCGAGAAAGAAATTACAACTTATAAAATTTGTGATTTATGATTGAGTAATAATACGTGATCAATTTGTACATATCACATTTCCCTTTTTACAAGTCATAATTCAGTTGTCAAAGTTCAATGTCACAAGTTGTTATACATGGGTCATAGATCAAATACAACTAGTCACAGATCACTAATTTATGTTCACAGGTCATAGTTCACATGTCACGGATCACACTTCACAGGTCCTATTGTATAGGTTACAGATCAATATTAACAGGTTATGAATCAATATTAACTAGTCCCAAATCAGATGGCACATGTTTTTGTGCACTGATAACATATCACATATTCAAGTTCATATGTTACAGGTCATATGTCATTTTGCATAGGTATTATATCAATGTCTATAGGTCAAAGATCCAATAGAATTGGTCACAAAACATTGGATCAATGTCCACGGGTCATAGATCTAAGAGAACTAATCATAGGCCATTGGATTGATATCACAGGCAACATTTTACAGGTCACATGGCACATGTCACATTTCATAGAGCATAGGACAGGTCGCAGTTTCAAAAGAACTGGTCATAGAGGAAAAATGAAAACTAGTACAATGAAATACAAATACATTCTCTTTTTCTTTCTCTTCCCCAATAGCTCAAGATAAAATCCGCTCAACTACGAGCTATGAGGCAAATTCAATCGCCTACGGTTCCTTTCAAAAAAACTGAAAATTCTAGAGGATTCTTCAACAACTCAGTGGTGCAAAGAATTTGCATTTGATGATAAATCAAACAAATGAATCAAATTTACACTCCATGGATAGACCAGTTCTCTATGGTAGTTCTCGATTGTCCAAACTGAAGTTCAATTAGATAATCCACCAATTGTCTCGATGTTTCACTAAATTAAAATTCCAAACAAGTTGCTACCCTTGAGATGTTGTACTCATGGATCTCAAATCGAGCGTCTTTATCTAGATCTGTACTATTGAATTTGTGTGAGAGGGGATGGCGGTGGGTGGATGCCTTGACTATGACTAAAAAATTTCGTGGTGAGAGATTGGAGAGAGATGTTCGAGATATTAGAAAAAGATTGAAGTGGTTGAGATATAAGGATGGATATTTATTAGATATATATAATATATTATATATTATTTATGACTTGAATTTTTAAACTTTGTTACTTAGCTTCTGTTTGGTCCTCACTATTCCAAAGATTTATTATTTCCTCTCTTATTTTCAACCACACAATTTTTTATAAAATAATATTACACATAAATTGAAATTTTTTACTTCTTTTTTAACCACATATTCTCATTAAAAAAAAATATTCCAAAAATTATAATTACCACATAATGGGAGCCAAACAGGGATTTAAAATTGAAATGGTGTATAGTAAACACCTTATATATGTATTGTTCCCTTTAATTATATGATACTCTTAATAATTGATTGTGCATTCCAAACATGTCATCATATCAACCTTCGAGATAAAAGTGTGTCAACGTCCTTAATGAGAAGAGAATCGATGACATACAAGAGACCAAATAACTCATTCTCAAGTTTGAAGTCCTACATAAATTGTCTTGATTCACTAAAGTACAGGATGTAGGGCTGAGAGTGGGTTGTGTTTAATTGGTTTTTTATCCATTTCAAATACAACCTAACATGATCGATTTGATCTAAAATAAACCAGTTGAATCTAATTATGATTTAAACTCACCCAACCTAAATCGATCGAGCTTGGGTCAATTTGGGATTGAGCCCAATTCAAGTTGGAACATATTATTTATTTGTTGAATTTGGACAATTTTAAAGACTGAAATCACTTGAAAATCCACGTTATTTTTAACCTATATAAGGAAATTTTTTCTGAAAAATGATGTATAAGAGCGTGTTCAATCGTACTTAAAATCCAATTAAAATTGAAAATATAACCGTTATTGGATCCCACTCGTCTAATAAAAGTCAACAATAACGGTTAATTTTTCAATTTTAATCCAATTTTAATCTTTATCGAACAGTCCTAAATAAGTTTGAAATTATGGAGTATTTTCTTTTTTACAATTTTTTTTGGGATTCATTCATTTCATCATCATATCCCTTTTTTTAGTTTATCGTCAAATAAATTTGCATTTGCATTTGTGTGTGTATATATATAACCTTTATACATTTTAAGTCCTTGTCTCCACTGTTGTGTCTGACAAAGTTTTTCTATTTTAGGTATTAATTTTTTAAATTCATCAGGTTGGATTGGGTTGGGTTTTAATTCCTAATCCAAGACCCAACCCGACCTCAAATTTGAATTTTCAACCCAATTGAACTTAAATACTATGTTAGGAGAGGGTGGATTCTTAGGGAGTCTTAGGAACATGCTATTAGCCCTTTTGGTCCATCAAAAATATGATTTGGTGGTGCAAATTAATTGAGGTTTTCAAGATGAAGCTGTGTGGGCAAAACCCCTTCACAACCCTCCATGGCACCCCGATATATAGATCCTTCGAAGAGGTAACTGGAGAAATATTCAAGGCTGAGATAGTAAATGACATCACACGAATACACTGTTGAAGATATCAAGTATGCAGGTCTCTATTTTTGAGTTTTTCATCAGATGCTTGCATGACATAAAATATATGTAACAAAATTAAGCAATAGGAAGAAAGAACATTATTCTTAATAAATAAATAGTAGCATAAATGATATATATCAAGCATAACTACACAATATTTGAGCATAGTGACGCAGTGGAAAACAAGGAATTCAAACGAAAACCTTAAGAACACAATTTTTTGGAACCCACCAAATTATAAAGAAGTGAACTCACGGAATTTTATTAATGTGTGATGATAAAAAACGATGAATTAACCCTTTATTTATATGGATCTACATGAAAACATAGTTTAAACAAACTAAAATTGCAATGAATTCAAAAAAAATTAAATGACAAAAGTAACACCCAAACTTTAAAAGCTGTTTTCGAGTCCTAAACGAACTCGAATTGCTAAAATCTATCATGCAACACAGCAAAGCCGTGGGTTCTACTAATCTCATCGTTCTCTTTTCGGAATGATATTATGGGCCCAAATCAGAGCTCAAACACCACACCTGCGCTATTACATTTTTGGGAAAATTAGGCCCAGCACTCTTTTTTTTAAGGTGTTTTGATTAATACTCTTAAATTATAATTAAACAATTTTAATGAAGTATTAATTACGTCTTTAAACCAAACCCAACTTGCACAACCCCAAACCGCACTTCCTCCCTCCTTTGGAAGTAGAAACGTATCTCCATTTCCGACCGAGATCTGCCTGTATCTCCATTTTCGGCCTATTTTCTATCGATTCTTCTTCGTCTACCCTTTGTATCCGTCCAGAGGCAAAAATCCGTTCGGGGTTCCATCGATTCCTTATTTAGTGTTTCCATTCATCAGTGTTGTTCCACAGCGGAATCTTCTGTTTAGGAGAAGCCACATCAACCTGGGATGCTGATTCACCGGTATGTTTGTGTATTGAGATAA
>CAIGRO010141147.1:0-11495 GCA_903798355.1 Fraxinus baroniana | reverse complement strand
TTTTTTTTTTTTTTAGATTTTTTTGCCACCCCTAATGTCAAGTGGCTCACACAAGATTTTCACTACTCGGTTCGTGCTTGCGGCTCACCTCGAGCATGAGCCAAGCCACCCACTCGATACCCTTATTTTAGATTTTAAAAAAATGTAGTGCTTGAAAACATATATTCACTCCGTCCCATAAGAATATGTTTGCTTTCATTGTCACACTAATTATGAAAATATAACTGATTATTAAATAAATTTTACTTACATTTTTCCNGAGCCAAGCCACCCACTCGATACCCTTATTTTAGATTTTAAAAAAATGTAGTGCTTGAAAACATATATTCACTCCGTCCCATAAGAATATGTTTGCTTTCATTGTCACACTAATTATGAAAATATAACTGATTATTAAATAAATTTTACTTACATTTTTCCTAAATCACCCATACATTAAATTATTATTAAATAAGGATATTTCATATTTGTTAATAACAAGACACGTTAAATAAGCATATACCAAAAAATAAAGAAATCAACTATATTTTCAAGTGGTTAATAAGTTGGGACACATGAAAAAGAAAAGCATGCTATCTTTAGGGACAAATGAATATCATTATCTCGTTCGGTGTTATATTAATAATTTATTAAATTATTGTCTCATACATAAACAAGTTTTTACTTGATTTTCTGTTTACAAAAATGATACCATAGAATGTAGATTATCGGGTGACTCAAAAAGTAATAATGATAATCAAGACATAACTTTCACACTTTTCATTGTTAGTGTGGAAAACGTTCATATCTTCTATTTTTTTGGCATTTTCATCTTTATTTTCACATTTCATTACGCAAAATGTCATTTCATTTATTTCACTAATTGAAAATTATGAAATAGCGAATATACAATTCTTTTAAAATAAAATAAAAAGAAAAAATTAATTGCCACCATAGTCCGATTTTTTTAAAAAACACAAATTAGTCTCAAATAAATTATTAAAAGGGTAATTAGTATATAATGTCCCTACTTTTCATTGTTATTACTAAAAACGTCAGTACATTTCATTTTTTTTTTTGCATTTTCATTCTTAATTACACATTTGATTGCTCAAACCATCGTTTTCTTCCAATTTCTCAATAAAAAATTGTGAAATAATGAATAAACCCTCTTACTTAAAAGAAAAATAATTTTTTAAATTTCTAATTCTTTAATAATTTACTTAGGAGTCGTTTGCATTTTTTATTTTATTTTTAATTTTTAAATAAATTTAATTGGGACTCGTTTGCACTTTTTTTTTTAAAAAAAATAATAAATTAGTAATTTACTGGGGATTCGTTTGCATTTTTTTAAAAAAAAAAATTGGGACTATGGTTACAATTTATTGTTTAGATTTTTTTATTTAATTATGAAGGTATATTAGGGCTGAACATGAGTCAGTTCGATTTGGTTCTGAAGAATGTATTTAATAAATGAATCGTCGGGTCCAAATATAATTATGGAATCGTTCGAGTCCGATTCGGTTATGTTCAGTTCTGTATCATAATTAAATTTTTTAACATTTACAGCAATACTACGTAAATACAACTAATGACATGTTCATTCGTAACTTTTACAAATTAACGTAACCCAATTTTTTAATGCTTATACTGCCCTCAGAGATCTAATCAGTAGCTACCGTCATCGGTGAAATGAAGGAGCTTCAAAATCGATTTGGGAATGGGGATGTAGGTTTTAAAATGATCAAATGACGGGTTTATACGGAAGTGTGCATACTGCTTACCAAATGAAATTGGAATGGAAAGTGGAAGGATAATGCCCAAATGTTGGGCTAATAAAAAATTAATTTGATCGATTTGTTTAATTAATTTGCTAATTTGTTTAGAAAAAATTAAAATAATTTAATTAAATTTTTTTGATAACCGTGGATGTTTGGGCCAGCTAGCGCGCACCTCGACTAATCCCATGGGACCCTGAAATTTACAGCCGGTACTCATCTCAATGGCCCTGAGAGGACTCGAACTGGTGACCATTGGGGAGCAATCGATTGAGCAACCCTCAGGGTTATTTAATTAATTCAATATAAAAAATTTTAAAAAATTATTTAGATTCGGTTCCTGGGTTAGAACCGACCCAAATACATCGGTTCTCGATTCAGATATCCGTTAGGGTATTTAACTTATGAAGAACCGCTCGATTATGTTCGGTTCGGGAGTTTTGTCCAACCCTATGTATATTCGTCATTTCGCAACTATTTATTGAGAAATTGGATGAAAATGAATAGAAATGATGGTTTGTATAATCAAATGTGTAATTAAGGTGAAAATATCAAATAATTAAAGGTAGAGACTTTTTTGCAATAATAGTGAAAGGTAGAGACATTTTGTTATAATTACCCCTTTAATAATTTTTTTGAGACTCATTTGCACTTTTTAAAAATATTTAATTTTTTATTTTTCCTTTTATTTATTTAAAGAGAAGTGTATATTCGTCATTTTTACAATTTTAAATGAGAAAATTAATGAAAATGACCTTTTGCGCAATGAAATATGAAAATAATAGTGAAAGGTGAGACGTTATGTGCTAATTACCAAAGTAATAAACTAGCTAAACCAGAATTCTCTATAGAGCAAAAACTCCGTTAATTTAATGTATCAATATTTACAAACAAGAAGGCCTTAAATTACACGAGTTGAATGAAAGGACATTGGAAAAAAAATTGATATTTACTGTAAAATGTAAAATTAAATTGATTTAAATCATCTTTGAGAGACTATCTATTTTTAAAAAGCATATTTTGTAATTTAGAGAACATGTAAAATTTTTAAATACTCCAACAATCTCTTCATCTTTAATATTTAATTTTGCTATTCTCAATATGTATTTACAATATTTCTCTATATTTTATTTTCACCGATTTCCCCCCAAAATATTATATTATTTCTTTGTATATACTATTTGGTTGGATCAATATTTGGAGTATTGAAAATTGAAAATATTATACTAATTTCCATTATTTTCTTTGTACATACTATTTGTTGGATCGATATATGAAGTATTGAAAATTGAAATATTCTGAATGAATTTAATTATAGAGTAAATTTAAAGAGTTGACTCTATTTTAATATATTAATTTGAAAAAATATTTTACAACATAGTTTTAAGGATTGACTCTTTAGAGTAAACATCATTTCACTTTTAAAAAATCTCTTGAAAATGCTCATATAATATAATGATGAGTTATCCTTACATATTACGTAGTTCATTCATCTACCAAGGTCGAACACTATTTTTACCTTCCACACACATTGTATTCAAAAGGACTGAATAATATCTCAAACTCAACATGCTCGGTTGTGCATGTTTAGAATGAAGTACGAGATCATTGTGGACAATAACAATCTAAAATCTGACTAACCAAACATGACATCAGGAAAATGTGCCAAGAGATTTTTGCCTCACGTTGGTGAAGCAATGAAAGACATTATAAGTTCACCCCTTAATAAATCAAGTACTGTCAGAGACTTGGCAAAAATGAATTGAAGAGAAGGTATAATTAACTAATCAGATCTTCACATGCAACGACATTAGAACCTCAGCTTTCACACTCCGCTTTTGGTCTGTACAACAATTTCTAACTCAGAAATGTGCCACAATTCACATAACTCAGAGCAGCAGAACCAACTACATTAGTCGGGATTCATGTCGCGAGCCATAAGACATCCATGTGCTCCTCTTGGACAAGTCCTTTCCTTTTATGCACCCGCATTCTGCTAGGAGGAGCAAGCTTCAAGCTTGGGAAGAAGGCTTCGCCATGCTTCAGCCATACTTTTTGCTAGGTGTGCTTGGCCCTTGGCAAGTTCATGAAATGCAACACCCATATCAATAGTTTTTTGTTCTTGAAATCGAGCAATTTCTTCGTTCATTAACTTAACAATTGTCTCAAATTTCTTTTTCGACTCCTCACCATCAGCTTTTAGCTGTATCATACAACCAATATTAGCTGGACAAAGAAGATTCATGAAGTTGCAGAACATGCCAATGCAAACCAACTCACCTGTTCATATTCGCGCTCAGCCTCAGCTAACTTCTCCGATCTCGTTAATCTGAGCTTGTTCCTGCCAACTAATATATAAGATCAAACAGAACTGGATATAAACTGCCAACTGATATTCAACTAATTAGATCTTCAATACCAAAAGCATGGGAGAAATCAATTAATTTGTTCATTTTTCTATGGTTGTGTTTGATCCCCAATTTTAGGAAAAATAGATTTTGTAATAGAGATTTTTTGAAGAATGTGTGTTTAAAAAGTAGGAAAAAATTTGGGTTTACGTGCGAAAATATTTCATTGAAAGAATGTGTAGTTGAAAATGAGTTTGGGGAAAATGAATTTATCAAGAATGGAACTCAAACAGACTGAGAAAAATCTCCAGTACTTTTGCATAAAGATGGTAAAATGACATCTCACAATAATCCTCTACAACTGCCAATAGCTACACTAAATTAGGAAGTAAATATCATGAACAAATATCAATTCCTGACATGATAAGTGATGACATAACTAACTCTGATTTGTGATAATTTTTACAGGAGAAAACATTTGTAGTGCCTAGTGACTTTTTAATTGTTGGAACCATTATGGAACAAAATGTGTTCCCAAATTCACACAGCTGAGTTTCCCAAAATGATAAGATATGGCGCTACTTGTACATGTTATCCAGAGCTAAACAAATGGAGCTGAATTTGGACAAAATCAAAGCAAAAGCAAACTTAAAGAGGTTAATGTCGAAGCATGTTTGAGGCCATAATAATCACGTGGAGCAAAAGGTAAGGTAAGAATCATACAGATCAATTTCCTTAAACTTGATTGTTTCAGCCAGTTCACAATGGTGCCTGAAAGCATTTGCTCTCTCTGCTATTGTTGCCTATCTCAGAAATAAGAGAGGATCCATCAGAGATTCATAACATCAAAAAGAATGATAGATAATACTTGCACATATTAGAGAGGTATTAATAACCCATCACCAATATTTTTCAGCCAAGACAATCATCCATGATTTTCTTATTTTCAATGAATACTCATTACTGAATATAAATCAATATAATATTACTTCACACAGTAAATTCCCAGAGAAGTATGCTATTGAATTCTGTGGATGATTCAACCAACAACACATTTTTTCTAATTAAATAAAAATGAGGCATGAAACTCACCTTAATGGACTGCACAGCTCGAACATAATCTTTCAAAGGTTCTTCAAAATTCATCAAGAGATGGTGAGCCTATTAGCATTACATAATATGCGTGTTATCACAGAACTCATTGACTTAGGAAATCTTTAAAATGCTAAACAACAATGGATGATTAAGAACCAGCTAAACTTAATTGCATAATCACAAAACAAAACTTGCCTCTCTCTGTAGCTTGATGGACAACATCTCTGATTTTGCCCCAAGCTCAGAAAATGCCTTTCCAAGAGAATTTCCTTCACAGTTACCAAGGAGCTTGACTGCCTTACCAAAGTCTGATAAAGATTGACCTAACTCTGCATTACATGTAGAAAACCTGGTATCAGATACTAAGTTGTTAAAACATGTAGATGGAAGAAGGGTGAAACCAAACAAAAATAATGACGGCGAACAAGAAATGTGATATGATCCCTTAATGCTGCAAATATCTTGGAATATAGCAAGGAAAAGTGAGAAAACAATAAAGGAAATTAATAATAAAAATATAAAGCGTATGGATGTTAAGTATCCAAAGTTAAAGGTACCTCTGTGTCTCTTTACAAGGCGGTATGCATGCTTCTGAGCTTCAGCCAAGTGATCTTCAAGCTGAAAAATATAATTTTTTTGTTTCTCATACTCAGGATTTGATTCTTCAACTGGTTTTTCTTTTCCAAGTACCACATCACTCACTCTAGATTGTACGTCCTGCCAAATTAAAAAAACAAAAGATAGGCAATCAAAAAGAATCCATTTTTAAAATGTTATAGTCCAACAGGCATGGCTGAACTTGCTGGAGAAAATGATTACTGAGCTCAACGTAAAATAGGACAAGATAGCAATCGACGAGGATTCTTAGTACTGTAGTCAACAATAAGGGTCTCTAGACAGTAGGATATAGTTCACATTCGTTAGAAGAGAAAATGATTTTTCTTCGTCTCAAAATGTAGATGATATTCTTTTGTCCACACACACGCGCAACACAGAGAGAGAGAATCTCAAGATGTTGAATAGCATCTGTTCAATATCACATTTTTTAATTGTATTAATAGGCAAAATCATGCAAGAGAGTTGCTAAAGTACTTTGGTCAGAGCAAGAACAAACTGAAGCTCTATCTGTTGGCAAAGAGTGACAACTAAACCTCAAACTAGCTCCCTTTCCCCTGGTTTAGCCAACCACAACATTTACTATTTCTGATTGTATAGCTTTCACACCTTGAGAATTTGCATAAAGTCTGATGGCTTCTTGAAAATACCAGTCTCCTGAGACCTTGCTCTTTCCATCGTCTGCAGAATAGGCAAAGAAAACATAAGCACTCAGATGGAGTACAAAATAGTAAAACAAGACAAACAAATCAAGAAAAAGAGAAGGAAAACATATTTTCAGCTGTCAACCTAGTCGTGCGTCAATGTAAACAGGATCACATCAGCAAAAGCAGGGCAGTAATTCAAATCTTTCTACAGTATGATAAAAAAGTGCAACATATTTCCCTTTCATTCAGACTGTTCGAGAAAAATATGAATATGGGTGATAGCTATATATAAATCCTCGTGATAGTTTCACTTTCCACTTTGCATACACAGAGAAGCTTATTTGTCCAGAAATAGCATTGTGTTTAACAATTTTTGAACCAAAAATGTCCACCAACTCAGCTTTGATGAAACCCTATTTCCATCAAATGCAAAATTTCCCATTCCTGGCACATTGAGTGTGTCATATTTTACAATCCCTGAGAAACATATGACCTTCTCCTTTCCAGATGATAATTTGCTCCACCATATGTTATATGTAACATGATCAAACAGTTTATTCCTGTTAAAATGTGTGCAGCAGAAAAATTAAGCCACTGAAAAGGGATATGGTACCTGTTCATCTTCCAGTAAAAATGTTTTCAAATCATCACTTTGCCGAAGCTCATGATGTGAGGCTATCCGATTGACAAATACATCCAGCGCTTGACGCCTCATTTCAATGAATTCAGCACTAAATCTGAATTTCTCTGTTGTGTTACAAGACATCAATGTTAAACAACTCGAAGTTTCAAAAGTTTCCAAATTATGCAATGTCTTCTACTCAAATCAGCTTCACACCACGGGTAGCTGCTTAAAGTATGTGCGCTCACACAAAGAATTTAAGTGCATCCACAAATCGAAAATTAATAGTGAATGTGTGTCCACAGACAGGAAGCTATCGGCTTTATTTTAATTCTGTATAGTGTGGACTATCACGAATGAATTTGTTTCAATTTCAGATATTACATGAAGGTATCATCTTTCCTGTGGTACATAAACAGATGCCATCATATAGGTTACCATAGGTCACAAAATACATAAAAAAGAAAAAAGTTGTAGTCATGAATCTGTTTGACCAGATGGCAAAACATACAAAATAAAAGACATTAATGAACCTCAACTATGTGAAACAACAATTGTATTGTCCATATCACTGGATTCTTCTATTATTTAGGAAGGTGACAATTAAATAATTAAAACAGTCATTCAATTGCTGAGGTGAGAAGGAGGATTTTTTTTTTCTTATTACCTACAGTGCTCCTCTGGAAGAGGAGGGATGAAGATACCCTTGTAGTTTTCAAAAAGGCGATCACGTAACCAAACAAAATCACTATATCGTCGGATAACAATTTTCTCAGGCCCCTGATATTCTGGAAAGTTTGTCTGCGAAAACAAGTTCCTAAAATTAGTCAATATAGGTCCAAAGACAAGAACTTTAAATTAGGTTGAACAATACATGCCATTGTATTGAAAATAATGAAAAGTACATTCAATTATAAAAGTAAGTTCATCTAAATGATGAAAACATACAAAACACCACCTAAATGCGTTATTTTATGGTCTATAGTTATAACCTAAGAAGCACGGATTCGGATACTATACAATATAAGTAAGCGGATACAACTTTTAAAAAAAAATGGATATGAGCAGACTGGTATGAAAGAAAACTGATTTATTAAAAATAGAATGGAGTATAATTATATTAATATTAATATATAATTTATTACCATGGTTTTACATGTATTAAACCATTATCTATTTTCAATAATAAAAATATATTTTGTTCGCTATTAACACGGTTTTACGTATTAAAAGATTTAATATCATTGTGTATTTCGAATAAAAAACTTTAGTTGTCAATCAATTTAAAACTTGTACGTGTATTTCCAATAAATATTATTTACTTTCAATAAGTTCTGATAATAACAAAGTTATCTACTAAACGCATGTGTGAGCCCCATTATTTGGAAATAATGCATTTTGGAATATTATTTTGATGCCGTGATTTAAAAATAAGAAATTTTTTGGGGTATGCGTGTAATATTATTTTATTGAAAAATGCGTAATTGAAAATAAGAGAGAGAAAAATGTACTTTGAACATAATGGGAACTAGATGAGGGCTAAGTAAAAAAACTTTATCAATAATAATGAATTTTATAAGAGTTTAAAATCATTACAGTTTTACTTCATGTGTCCTAACGTATCCGATATATATCAGAAATAATTAAAAAATATTAAAAAAATAAAAAAAATAGGTATACGATACTATAGAAAATTTTAAAAACTTTACAAATATAAAACAATTAAAAAATTTGTATCTAGTACGTGTAGAAGCATATCAAAGAGTATCCAAGCTTGGATGCGTATTAGACACGAATAAGTAACGAGTTTACAAGTATATGCGTTTCTTAGATTATAAGAGATAAATCTTTCTAGAAATTAAGCGTGTGCAATTTTTTAGAAAAAATAACATTCGTAAATGACATAATACTCCGAAAATTGTGTATAAATTTGAGGAGATACCGTGGAAATTGATGACTCGTATTAAAAATATTTCAAGATATATTTGTTGGCTACAAGTTTCGAGACAACCACTTTCCACATAACTTTGGCTCCTTGCAAGTCCAGTCATCTTAGACTAAAGAATGAGTTACTTGTGTAATTGTTCCTCTAATCACCTTTTACTTTATAAATTTTTTATAAGTAGATTACTTGAGTTCAAGTTCGAAGACCTAGGATGCCATAACATCTAAGATACAATTGTACAACGTGGCTAATGTTTTCCCTTAGACAAATTAACTACTTCCCTGTACAAAATCATCACCAAAAGACCTTATAAATCATTTTCCATTTTTTTTAAAATTAAAACTGGGGAGAACTATAATGGAATTTCACAAGTACTACAACACCAGCCTTATCAATCGAGGAGTCACTCTTCACTTTTAGTGAGTGCATAGTAACAGTTTTTCATCATCTCCAAATTAAATCTCATCGTGGAAGAAAGCAAAACCACTACACAAAAGCTAGATAATTTAGGAAAAGCGATTTCATCCCATCACTATATATTGACAAGATCTTTCCATCTCAAGATGATTTGATGGATTACTTCTGCGCAAAAACAAAAAAGAGAATTCTCATTTTGAAAAAAGAGTAGAGCCTGTTTGCGCCACATTTTTTTTTTTTGCAAAAAAAAAAAAATGTATTTTGAAATAGTGATTTGATGGAGAATTCGTGATTAAAAAATAAGAAAAAGTTAACCTTGAGGGGTAGCTCAATTGGTGAGGCCTTGATTTTGCTCCCCAATGGTCACTAGTTCAAGTCCTCTTAAGGCCACTGAGGTGAGTACCGACTGTAAACTTCAGGACCTCGTGGGATTAGTCGAGGTGCGCGTAAGTTGACCCGGACATTCACGGTTATAAAAAATAAAAAAATAAAAAACAAGAAAATTTTGGGTTTACGTGTAATATTATTTTATTGAATAATGTGTGGTTGACAATAAGAGAAAAAAATATATTTTAGAAATAATGAGGACCAAACAAAGGCCTATTATCACTAAAAAAGAGTATTGTCAACTCTAAAGAGAGCCATGTCATTCTGACAAAACAGGTGCAACTGAAAAAACTAATGTAAATTAGCATGAAATTACTCAAATAAACTTCAAAAACTAGTCTCGATGATATTATAATTGAGAATGTCTAAGGGTATTTTTGTCTAAGGGCATTTTTAGCAATGGTTTTGAGACTAAGAACCTACTTTTGGTCATGTTTGAATAATTTTCTGAAAATGTTTTGACTAATTAGAAGAGCTTTCTAAGGAAGCTATCCCAAAATAGGTCCTAAAGCCATCTCCAGTGCTACACCAAATTTTGTACCATTTTGCACCAAATCTTGCAGCAAATTAAAATTCATCTCCAACCATTACACCAAACCTTACACTAAATGAACAATGTTTAATCATTTTCTTCTCTTTCACCTCCAACCATTACATCAAAACTTACACCAAATGAACAGTGTTTAATCATTTTCTTCTCTTTTTTTCTTCTTAGTAATTTATTTATTCGGAATATTAATTATTTATTCATTTTAGAAATATATAAATTACTAAATGAATAATTATTTTAATTAATTCAGTAATTATTATTTTTAGCATTTCAAATTTAATTTAAATGCAAATAATAATAATAATAATAATAATAATAATAATAATAATAATTGTATTAAAAATTATATAATGAAAATGACACAAATACCTTCGAAAACTAATTTTGCCAAAGTAAAAGAAATGGTATATTGGACTTTGCACCATTTGGAAAAATGGTGCAAAGTGAATAGTATTGCATCGGAGACCCCTTTGCACCAAAATTTGGTGCATTTTGGTGCAAATGGGTCTCCATTGGAGATGGCCTAAGTCAAGTTTGAAATTAAAAACCTCAATCTGTCAACATAACATTATTAAGCTGAGGGCAATGCCTAAAAATGCTTGAAGAGTTTATCGTCTAAGGTACCTGATGCAACAAGAATTGGGTGTTAAAGTAAGTTGACGATCAGCTGGTTTACTAAATAAGATAAGAAATACAAGCACAAGTACACCCTAAATGAATATAACACCAAGCTACCAATAATAGGTTTGTTCATCTACAGCCCAGGTAAAGTAACATGTGCTACTAAGCTCGACAGAATGGGGATCCAACTCAGCTTGACAAGTCATTCACTTGTGGGTCAAAGCTTGGCCTAATCAAGCTACTGGCTAGATTCATTTGCAATCTCACCTAACAAATATAGTTAAATATTATTGCATTTAGTAAAATTTAGTCCTAAAGCACATACTTATCTCGCTGACTTAAGTTAAAATGAAATCATATCAGTCAATCATCAATACTCTAGCTCCCACAAACCTCTATATATAGCACCAATTTCCAAACAACTCTAGACAGCGTATATACAGGGCCAGAAATGAGGCGGCTGCCTCAGGCTCATAATTTTGGGCGACCTA
>CAIGRO010141143.1:0-15542 GCA_903798355.1 Fraxinus baroniana | reverse complement strand
AACCGTAAATAATGGTTTGGTTTGGTTTGAAAAATAACATAGTTTGGTTTGTTTTGGAAAAATTCCAAACCACATGAAATTGTTTGAGTTGAAAATATAACACAATCTGTCCAAATCAAACTGTGTTCACCCCTACCTTGTATGTAATGAAGGTTTTCATCCATAAAATTTATAAAGAGCTTATTTATTTCTCATATATTTTTAATAAGCGATATAAATAACAAAATAAAAGTTTGACAAGATAATTGTCCCTAATTTCAATACACATTAGCAAAAAAAGTTTAGACAAAAATAATGATCGAAGACAAGAAATGTTAAATTATGTTTGAAGGTTAATGATTAGCATCCGATGGAAAAAGTTGGGGATGTAAGTGCATAACTGATAAAAAAAATTGAACACCTCTATCACAATTTAAATACAGGCGCAGATGTTAAAAATTGTGGCGTTAATGTAATCAGTGGTGTTATACGTACAGAAGTGGGCTCATAGAAACACACCAGATGAGTTGGCAAACATTAGTTTAAAAAAAAGAAAAAAAAGGAAACAGAACACGATAAATTGAAAACAATACACCTTCACTTTCCCTTTCTCCACGCCACTTTACCTAATGAAGTCCCCATCGAGCTGAAATCCCAAATTCCTATTGACTTTGTCGGCGCTTTTGTCAACGTCACCGGCTGTCGTCAATCCATCAAACAACAACCTCTCCAACATATTTACCTTTGTCATATTATCAAGTGCACAAACCGAGATAAACCTGTTGTTTTCGCCGTCGTTGTCGTCATCATGGAAGACTTAGATCTTCGTAATTGTAAAATTAAACTTTTGCTTTGCAACTAAATATATCCTATCCTGATAGGTAGCAAATGAGAATGTTAGAGAAAAATGCATTCGTATAGGTAGATTTTGGAAAATAATGCTATGACCATTTAACAATTGATATGTTCCCCCTTTTCCAAATTAAGTGAGGAAAAAGTGACTCATGTTGTCTATTTAAGTGCAACATCCTTCTGATATATTTAAACTTGGTCAGCTTGCAATATTTTCAACCTCTACTTGTTGCACTATGAATCTCATTTTATGTCCAATTGGCATAGTTAGTTTACTTTTTTGTAATTGGCATAAAAATGGTATAACAACGATGCCTGGTTTGCAATGTCTTTTGCTATTCCTGTTACGATATATTACTAATCATTGTGTTAGGGATCGTGTGTATACTACCTTAGATGCATGTGGTTGTTTCCCATGTAGGGATGAAGGGTCAGGAATTATGGTGTTTGTCATAGCGGTAGAAGTACATATCACTCCTTCAAAGAATGCAATAGAAAACGTCGTTGTCCACAGTGTGTAGATGGTATCCAAAAATGTTTGGAGGTTGAAAAGGAGGGCAATAACAAAGGACGGCTATTCAAAACTTGTAGTATTGATTGTGGATTCTTTGTCTAGGTAAAAGACGATGAAGCAAGCGATGAGTCTAGTACCATTGATGAAGAAACTAATCCTACTACCAAAGAGGAAATTGACAATTTGCCTAGCATGTTCGACAGTCTAGCTCGAATAGCTAATAAACAAAACCTAAATGTGACATTCCGCAAAGGTAAAGAGCCCTCGAACGGTAATGGAAAAGGAAGGGGGTCGACACGTTGAATAGTTGTATTCGTTATTGCCTTTTCTAGTATGTTGTTACTCAAGGGAGTCGATTGCGTCCATAAATGGTCTTGTACTTGTTTAGGCAACTTCTGTGTTATTAGTTCATTATGGTATGCCCAAGTGCTTCCATGTTCTAATGTATTGATTGTGTACTTTAAGATTTGCATTTTAAATTATAATCAACATTTGTTTACAATTGGTTGCCTGAGCATGTTGCTCTAGTGGCTCAATTTGTTTCAATAACTGGACTCAATTTATAGTTCTTTGATAAAATAAATCATGTCATAACAGCCAAAATGGTATGAAGAAATTTGGTTATAATGTCTCTTACTTTGAAAAGAAGTATCAATCACCCATCCAATCTTACAAAATTGGGTTATACATGCAGTCCAAACTTTCATGGCAGGAACATGTAACGAAAAAGTTAAATGGAAGCAAAAGGTCCCATTGAAAAATGAGATGTGCAACTCCAAGCAGAAGCAAACAAACCCGAAATTAAAAAGCTTATAGTCTGATTCACCTATGTGGGCTCAAATAATTGTGTTCTAAATCTTATTTCGTAAATCAACATAATGTAACACACCAAATATATAATGTCCAACTCATTTGAAGACCCAAAATATTTCACAAACTTGCAAATACTTCCAAGCTATGAAATTATCCATATAAATGGTAAAAGATATGTGATGCACACCATAAAGTCCTAAGACTAATCATCAGAAAAGCATATAATGTAACATGCCGATTGATTAAAACAAATCATTTTTCATGTCCAACAAGCATTCCACTACCATAAAATCAGAAAATACATTACATTTAACAATTTGAATAATATTCTAGACTATATATCTACATATGCGGAGGTTAATAATCGCAATAACGAGATTAAACATGATTGGACTCGTCTTGCTTCATAGGCCAGTAGGGCCACCTTCTTTCGGGAAGTTTGGAAAGTAGTATGGAACCGAATGACTTGTGAACTTAATTCTCAACTGCAGCGATACAACCTCGACTTCGAAGAATTTGTTTTATGATTGTACCAAGAAGGACTGTGTTAATTCTCCAGATTCCAAGAATATCTGAACATGCAGTGATCTTAGCTTTACAATCTGTCCAAGTTGTTGGTTGGGGTTTCAAAAAACCACTTGTACTAGTGCTTGTTCGACCTTCACGGCCATATGTGTAGGTCACATATTTAATTTTCCCATCGTCTCCCTTTTCGAGTTTCTTTTCATAAATGGAAAAACCTACATGATATGCTATCCTTTGTAGAAATCCGACAATTCTTTTTCATCTTTGAACATCATACCCACCTCCGACATCTTAGGCACCATCGGACCATCTTCTCCTAATGTTTCCTCCTCCACCGATAACATGTTGTTTGCAACATTCTTGTCAACAACTCTCTCCACCAAAAATTCATCGCGTGAGTCTTCCATAGAACCTCCTACTGCAACACAATAAGTGGCAACGTTTAGCAAAACATAAACCACTTTCAATTGAATAAGTAATTGCAAAATGTAATCTCATCACATTAATGTTGCCCACGAATAATCAACACCTACATAAATCCACTCCTTCAGACAAATTACATATTTCCTCAATCACATAATGAAACAACAATAAATTCATTGGCTAATTTCTTGTATCATAAATTAGAAGATTATTTTTTCTTTTTTCCTTTTTATTGTATTATAAATATGGTGTTATAGGTGTATACAACTCAATCAAGAAATAAGAAAAATTTTATTTCATTATTTATGGCATCAGAGTTGGTTTTCCCCTAAATCGAGCTAACATTGGGGAACGCCTCCATCAACAACCAAGAATTGATGACTTTGGAAACTCACACGAGTCAAACCGAGAAACAAGAAGGAAAGAAAATAATCAATCCACTCCAGGCAGCAATACCTCAAATTCAGATCAAATGGAAAAGATCATGGAGATGATTGCTACCCTTCAATACCCCAGTCAGTCATAAAAAAAAATCCCTTCTAATTCCTTATCCTATAGAGGTAATCCCTTGAAAGCCTTAACCATCTCATGTACTCATACTCCATAGATTATAGACTCAAGAACATCTGACCATACGACTAATTTTCATCATTATTTGAAACGTATGCACCTGTGCTGGAAATATAAAAGTAAAAATTGTAGATGGAATCCTTTCTCCTGTTACAGGCAAATGAAGTATTTGTATATTTGATTCTATCACTTTAAACGCAGTCCTCCATGCTCCAAAATTATCTTGTAATATGTTGTCTATAAGTCAGTTGACTAAACATTCTATTTCTTCCTCTCATTGTGTCTTTCAAAACTTGTCATTGGGAACGATGATTGGCAGTTCAAAGGAGTGTAATGGATTCTACTACTTTGAGCAGGCTAAAGTGAGTAACCAATGTCAAAATGATATATGTGATTCTATTTTTTCCTCTAAGAATAGTGAACTCCTAATTTTCACTCTTTGCGTCATTCTAGAATTGGTCATCCTAATTTTCAGTATTTGCAACATTTATTTCCCGTTCTTTATTCCAATAAATTGTCTCTTAATATTCAATGTGAAGTGTGTGACTTACAAAACATCATTGTACTTCATTTCCAAAGTCTACATACAAACCTACTAAGCAGTTTACTATGATTCATAGTGATATTTGGGGTCCTTTCCGTATTCCTAGTCGAACACACACAAAATGGTTTATCATATTCATGGATGATCATACACAACTTTGTTGGATCTATTTGTTGAAAGATAAAACTAATGTCCGTTCTATTTTGATCAATTTTCACTCAATGATCCAAACACACTTCAACACCAAAATACAAATTTTACATACTGGCAATAATATTGAATATTCCAATTAGTGTTTGAGTCTCTATCTTCATGAACATGACATCATTCACCAAAGTTCATATGTCGACACCCTTCAACAAAATGGGATTGTCGAATGAAAAAATAGACGCATCCTTGATGTAACTCGTGCCCTATTGTTCACTACCAACATGCTAAAATTGGGACGATACTATCTTGATTGCAACCTATCTCATAAACAGAATGCCTAGTTGAGTCATTTCATTTGTCACCCCTCTTCAAAAAATTTAAGATGTTTTTCCTCATTCTCGACTTAATTCCACTCTTCCTCTTAAAATCTCTAGCTGTATAGTCTTTGTACATGCTATACACACCAGCAAACTAAACTAGAACCTTGAATACAAAATATGTTTTTCTCGATTATTCACCTACATAAAAAGGTTACAAGTGCTATGATCCCGTATCACATAGCACCTTTGTCAGTCTTGATGTACCATTCTTTGAAACCACTCATTTCTATCATAAGTCCTCAATTCAGGAAAAGAATTTAAGTGAATCCTGGATCTTAAATCATTCGACTAGTGACTCTTTTGCTTTGATTTTTCCCCAAACACTGATTCTATCACCACTTCATCATCATCCACTCCTTTGCCGATTATAGAAGAAAGCTTACACTTAAAAGGAGTGTGTAGAAAAGCAACAAAACAAAAAGATACTGGTTTTACTCACGAAAGCCACAAGGCCTAATGAAAATCTCACACCTGAGGTACTGATTAAGTCTGAACCGGTGGCGGCTCCGCACGACCAATGGTCTTTCTCTAGGTCAGATCAAGTAATAGAACTTCTCTCTAACACTCCTAAACCTGATGATATTGATCTACCTATTGCACTTAGAAAACAACCTCGTTCATGTACTCTCCATCCCATTTTAAAATATGTGTCCTACAATGCATTGTCTTCTAACCTGGATCGTGTGAAAATTCTTAAGAATATCCAGGAGACATTGGAGATTCCTGAGTGCAGAGAAGCAATGATGGAGAAAATGAGGGCGTTGAAAAAAAAATGAAACTTGAGAGGTGATGAATTTGCCACGTGGAAAGAGAACTGTGTTGTAAATGAGTGTTTACTTCTATTAATTTCCATGACATCCAATAGTCTTTAATTGCACCAAACAAACTCCAAATTAGCTCAAAATCGTCCTTTTTGCATCATTACATCTAAAGTCCCAATGTTTCCTACAATCAAGCCACTGTTTGACACATATTTTTTTAAAATACATTATTTCAAAACTCATTCTCAACCACATATTTTTCAATAAAATAATATTTTTCATCACTTCAACAACTTTTCTTTACTTTTTAACAACATATTTCCTATCATATTACTATTTAAAATACATTTTTTTCCTCGATAATATCCATCAAACACCTCTTAACATAATTACACTAGTTCAAATAGCAATACTATATCAATTTCAAATCAAAGATAAGTGTTTAAAAAATACACTAATCAATAGTCCTTGTGTAAAGAATAATTCGAACTCTTATATTCGCTTTACTGCTTGTTTAATTGAGATCGTACACTTGCAATTACATCACAATATGTACACAAATGATAATTTTGTTTAAAGCATTTTTTAAATTGTGTCATTTACCCAATTTCCCTAATTCAAGGGGTCTAATATGTTTGTAAACCTTATATGTTGGGGCCAGAGGTTCATATTCTACATTGCAATGTATAAGATATTACCAAAAATAAATAGGCATCATGAATCAATATAATAACCACAAACGTAATAACTTTTGTCGTACCATATGTCATTCCCCGCACTACCACAAGAATGTTTAAAGCTTTAAAATTAGTAGACAAAGCTTCAATGATAGAACATACTTGTTTGTTACAATTTACAATACTTTATCTCACAAGTCGGATGGACATTCAAATACAAGTGAAACTGGTTTATTATACGGAGGAATTCCAAGAGCATTTTTGGGGATAGATGAACTAATTATTGTGGCTTCTGAGAAAGTTCAGAATAAGATCATTCACCTGGGCAAGAAGTTGCTCTTGAACAAAATGAGTTCCTTCAGGTATGAAACTTATCTCCAAGTTAGGTACAAATGTTTTCACTTTTCCGCTAGTTATGTAATCTGCCATTCCTGGGAATCTGAACACGTAATCTTTCTCGCCCATGATCAATAGAGCTGGAACATAAACTTTTGGATCCGGTTTATCAACCTGTTCATGAAATGACCTAGAACAGAATGAAATCGACACATCAACATAACAATGGATCAATGAGATAGTTATGGATTAAACCTTAATCCCTAACTCCAAGAGCAACAATAGTTATGGATTAAACCTTAATCCCTAACTCCAAGAGCAACAATAAACACGAGAAAGCAGAAAACGAGAAAAGATCACACAAGTTAATATTGGTTCACTCTCAATGTGAGGGGTGCTACATCCATCACTTCTACTGATTTTCATTGTGCTGGAGAAAGAGGGTTACAATGGTGATCACACACCTCTTTGTACGTGTCAATCTAAATACGTCTCTGTGATTTAAGTAGGAATATTAGGTCAATCTAGTCTCATGGTCAAGTGTACATTATGATTAGGCTCCAGTACTCCACACAACAACAGCTCCCTAACGTAAAGAGTAAAACCATCTTGCATACCTATAAGGAACCTGAAGTGCAGTCTGGAACCCCGATTTCTCATACAACATTCCATAAGTCGCAAGATCTTCCTCGGTGAACCAAGAAGGTAAAGGAGTGGACGAGTCAACCAGGTCCATGATCTCCTCATTTTCACGAGCGATTGGTATCTCACTTCTAGAAAACATGATATAAACATTCCTCACTACAGTTTTGGCATCAAGTCGACCAAAATCAGATTCAGCACGCCCAGGTTCCTGTGAGAAAAATGTCGTGTGAAGTTAGAATTAGTTAATTGAGGTTTATCTGAAACAGGCAGACAGAAAAAGCAACATTAAACCTTCCATCTTGACATGTAGAAGCCTTCAGGGAGTTGCTTGTCAGAAGTGAGAAAACGAGGAAGGTAGAATGGCACACCCAATGTCACAAACCCCGAGACCCTGTCCTGGTAGAGAACAGCAAATATAGAAGCTACAATAGCTCCAAAATCTTTAGCAATAAGAAAAGCCTGCATGAACAAGTGTAAGGCGTTACAGAGAGAGAGAGAGAGAGAGCTCTTATGTGTCTATTAGAGAGCTCAATGATTATTATATTTTGTACCAATATCATATATATTATGTAAGAAAGAAATATTTCTACAAGGGTATGACAACTATGATTTATTTTTTCTTTTCTTGTAAAGAAATTATATTGCAAGAGTACCTAATATTCGTGAAAACATTCTTCCAATCCCAATAACCTTGGGCATTCTTCGCCACATGTAAGTAATTGTTTCGTAATGGACATTTAAGTTTAAAATGTAACATTCAGGAGCACGAAATATCATCTAATTTTTCATTTCATTTTCATGATTACTGAAACCATTCTATCATTTAAAACATAGAGCATATGATAAAATTTTGACATTTCTGAAACAACCAAAAACTGTAACATTCATATGTCAACCAGGAAAATAGAACTCTATAAAAGCTAGTCAAATCTTTATAATCAGTAGAGCATATAAAGTGTTGTTTTATTGGTATTTTTAACTTTAAAACGTGCAATGGACATGTATAAATGTTTGGACAAAAATGAGAGAAGAAAATAGTGACAAAATGTGTTTGCAATATGAAAATTCCATTGGCTCCCAGTCACTCTAAAAAAATTTATTAAAATCTAAATCAAAGTCAACAATTAATTTTAACCCAATATAAAAATCTGATTTTGATCACTGCCAAACAGGGGTAAAACCCTCTCTTCTCTATAAAATCACCAATCTCTTCACTCCAACACACTACCAGTATGCTTTGTCAATTTTGGACAATTTTAGGTTTACGGGGTTGATCGGATCGAGTAGCAAATTTAGTCTAAAGAAATTTAACTTCAGAAAATCATCAGTAAGCAATATTGAGATCAATTTTCTTCGTCATTTTTACACCTCCATTTTTAATTTATAATCACAAGATCAATTTCAAGCAACATCAAAATCAAGGAGATTAATACTTGTGTACCTTGGAGATGCTAAGAGCATCATAAAGCGCAAGAAGATCACTAACGAGGTCTAAGAAGGTGGTCTTCTCGGGTTCGGGTGGCGGATCGGAAAGCCCATAACCTCTGTAATCAAGTGCAATGGCTCTGAAACCAGCATTTGCCACTGCAATCATCTGGTGGCGCCACGAGTACCATATTTCTGGGAAACCATGCAAGAAAACCACCGCCGGCGATGATCCACTCCCGATTTCAGCCACGTGAAGTTTCAGCCCGTTCACTTTAACGTATTTGTGCTGTATCTGGTCCATTTTCATCGATCACTGAGAACAGTTGCTTCAACCCGACGTGTTATTTGTTAAGAAACTGCATTTGATATTTTGTACTATGCCGCGGCTTTGTATGGGTGGTAATAGAGCACGTTTGACTAACCTCTAGAGCACTTGTTTGATAATGCTTAACAAAAACTCAATCGTAATACATGTACATAATTATAATTGGATCAGATTTTTTTCAATCAAATAAAAAAAAATTATTCACTCTCTTTCCACATCTCACATGTAAATTATTATATAACCCCTTATATACAAATAAAATTATTCATAAAACTTTTATCAATTTTTCAAACTCCAATTCTAATGTAATTTTTACCAATATTTTAATCACACATACGTTTATCAAAATGAATTATTCTACTTGTACATTTAATAGTACACCCTCGACGAATGACAAAATGTCACATGTGCAATATATCACCCAAATATAAATCTAAATGTACATGCAACAAAATTCAATCAAAGTCTTAAAAACTTTTGTCAAATAATCAAAGAAAAAGTTAATTATTTTTTTACTGAATAGATTACTTTTATTTTACCTAAAAAACTTCGTATTTGAAGTATAATTAATTAAAATATTTATTTTAAAATTTAGTTGCAACTCATACTCGTGTGCTCCACGTGAAATTACAAGTAGTCACTCACCTCGAAGTATAATTTTAATTTAATCATTTTATTCCAAAATATCGAAATGTTAATTTTATTTCATGTAACTCACCAATAACAATTTAATCGACAATCTTTTCCATTGTGCTAAGTGTTAAGGCTATAAGTTGTGCCTAGAATATGTCCATAGCGTATAGTTCAACGCTCATACAAACATGACTCAATTGTCATCACGCAATTTCAGTCACTTGAGTCCATATAAAAGGGTCAAATTAACTCACAACAAAGTTTATTTTTTAAAATAAAATCCAAACATTAATACTATTATGTCGTCAATGCATTTGTAACAAAAATATATAAACGAACCAACAACATATAATCTTCATGTTAAAAATTGATTTAGTATTGTCTAATTAAAATATGATCGTCAAAATTTCTCCAAAGTATGTTAATATTTATCTTATTTATATGACATCACCAATATTAGTAAAATTCGTTGCATCAATAGATAAATAGGGAAGTTTTTTATTTGTGTATATTGAAGATGTTAACTCGAATATCCTTTTAGCAAAATGCCCTTTTCATAGGGCATGTTTGTGATGGCTTATGCTTAAAAATAAGTACAAAATGTGTAGCTTACTTTTATAATGGATCTACCTACATTCACAATAACCAAAATAAGGTAAGTGTTTGGAGCATATATTTTAGCACAAGTGATGCAATATTATAAGAGACATATTATTTAGCCCCTATTTGGTACACATAAATTTTCATTCTTATTTTTTTACTTATTTTCAACTTAACCACACATTCTTCAATAAAATAATATTTTCCATCACATCAATACATTTTCCTTCTTTTTTAACTACAAATTCTCCATCAATCTACTATTTCTATTTCAGAATATATTTTTCCAAAATAATATGGCTCAAACACAAGTTTTCAATTTTGAAGCTAAGTCTAGGGAACACAATTATGGTTTATTTTATAGTATATTCTTACTTAGAATATGGTCTTTTGAAACTCTATACAAAGGGACTCCCTGGCTCAATAATGTAAAATGGGAAAAGTAAACACTGTCCAGCTAGCAAAATATATATGAACTCACACGAAGAATAGAAAAATCTTTATTTTAAATAAATAAAAAACACAGTTTCTAACAAACCAGTAGAGAGAATCAAGACCAAAAGCTCAAAAGAGCTGGGCTTCAACAGTTCATGGCACAAATAGATAACATATGAATTCACCTAAAAAAAAAAATTCATAGAGGAAATTGCGACAACAAATACATTTCTTGCCTCTTATTGTAATGAACCCATTCCCAAGATTTAAACATTCCATTTGGAGTATTTTTGTCTTTAGATGTAAATTATATATAAAAACAAAAATAAATAAATAGATATTTACGATCCCCTGTGGTCATCTCTGATCCCACGTTTATCCCACCTTGAACAACATTAAAAGCTGCTCCTCATCCTATATAAACTGTAAAGGAGTTATAATTATAATAGACTATCTTGAGGAGTGAGATCTTGGGGATTCTTGTAGTCTTGCTGGTATTAGGAGGGGGGTTTGCTTAGTACGTGTGTCCTTGGGTGTTTTTCGGGGTTTGGAGCATGTACTGTGATTGTTATAATTTTTCACACAGTGGAATCTCCGTTCTAAATATTTTTTGAAAGAAGACCTTGAGATGAATCACAACATTGGTACATATTCCCTATCACTCAGAAAATCCTTGGTACAAGCTTGAATGATAAAATAATGCTATCTAACACAAGTGGTGCTAGTCTAGTCTTGAAGTGTTACGTAAAAGAAAAAAAAAAGTAGAAATCATAAACTTACATAGTTTACAAGACGGAGATTCAAATGTTGTACAAGTCACTTTGTTTTATTATACGGAGTGATTTTAAGAGCATTTTGGGGATATATGACTAGCTGTGGCTTCTGAGGAAGTTGAGAATAAGACCATTCACCTGTGCAGGCAGCTGCTCTTGAATGAAATGAGTTCCTTCTGGAATGAAATTTATCTCCAAGTTTGGCACAAATGTTTTCACTTTTCCACTCCTTACGTAATCCGCCATTTCTGTAAAACTCAAGGCGTAATCTTTCTCGCCCATGATCAGCAGAGCCGGAACTTCAACCTTTGGATCTGGTTTATTAATATCCTCATGAAATGACCTAAAAGAGTATGAAATCGATATATTAACGTAGTAGTACATCAATGAGATGCTACGGCCCTAACTACAGGAGCAAACATAAAATTCATCAGAAAATAAGCAAATAGCACACAAAAATAGTGGTTCACCCTCAATGTGAAGACTACTTCCACTCGTTGCTGTAGAATTTCGCTATATAAGTAATCTTTTACACATGTAGGACTATTAGGGAGATCTGTGCTCGAGTTTATAGATGTATAGTATGATTAGATTCCACACAGTCCAACACGGGACCTGCTGCAACAAGACAAACTGGCTACCTAATGTCAAGAGTAAAATTATCATGCCTACCTATAAGGAACCTTCAATGCAGTTTGGAATCCCGATTTCTCATACAACATTCCATAGGTTGCAAGATCTTCCTCAGTGAACCAAGAGGGTAAAGGAGTGGACGAGTCCACAAGGTCCATGATCTCCTGGTCTTCATGAGCGATTGGTATTTCACTTCTGGAGAACAGGATATAAACATTCCTCACTACTGTTTTGGCATCAAAACGACCAAAATCAGATTCAGCACGCCCAGGCTCCTGTGGAAAAAACACTACATGAAGTTAGAAGTAGCCAAATCAGGTTATCTAAAATGAGAAAACAACAGAAGCAACAACGGACCTTCCATCTTGACACATAGAAGCCTTCAGGGAGGTGCGAAGTAAGAAAATGAGGAAGATAGAATGGCAAACCTAATGTCACAAACCCCGAGACCCTTTCCTGGTAGAGAACGACAAACATAGAAGCTAGCATAGCTCCAAAATCTTTAGAAATCAGAAAAGCCTGCATAATTTTGCACACGGGTGTGGCAGAAAGAGAGAGGGAGATAATTTTAGAGAATGTGTATTTTCTTGATTAAGTTAAATTAACAGAATCATTTATTATGTTTTGTACCACTATCATATCAATCATGTAACAGAAAAGAATTTCCTACAAGGTTATAACGACTCTCTGATTTACTTTCTCTTGTATAAAGAAATTATCTTGCAAGACTTCATTTTAAATGGAAAAAAATGAGGAGCTACCCTCCAAAATGAAATAAAAAGAAGAAAGATTGGAACATTCTTCTATGTCCAATGCCCTCAAGCATTCTTTGCCAGATAAATTATTGTTTTCTAACTGACCTGTTCAAGTTTAAAAATGTCTAAAACGTTAGAAGCCCTAAATATTATCTAATTTCTCATCTCACGATTACTGACGCCATTTTATCATTTAAAACATAGTGAATATGTGAGTAGTTAAATACAACTCTACATTTCTTAACTAACTTAGATATGCCACCAGAAAATATAAATTATAAGTCCACTTCATGATCATAATCTTTTCATGCATTTGTCATTTGCGGAAAATGGATCAAAAATATATATAAGGTGATATCAGTAAATACTGGCACCGTCTGACCTTGAAGTTCCTTTTTTTATTTTTCTTTTCTTCGGTTTGCTTTTTTCTAGGAAAATATATTTTAATACATAACTCTAATAACAAGCAATACTGCATGAGAAAACAGAAAAAACCAGTACAGTAGTGCTATTGTACAGTCATATTACAATCATACGGAGCAGGAAAGGACTTAACTGTAACATCCACATTTCATCTCGAAAAATAGGCTTCCAAGAAACTAATCAAATCTCTAAAATCTGAGAGGCACATAATATTGTTGGTGCCGCTAAGAAGCACGGATACGGATACATAATTCGAATACAATACGGGTTAGTGCGATACGACTTTATTTTTAAAAAATAGGATGCATGGATACTTGTTATAAAATTCAAAAATAATTTCATTAATATAAAAAAATTTAAACAGAAACATAAAATAAAATACTAAAGCATTTTATCTTAATCCCTTAATTTTTCCAACTTCATTTTATTCAACATCAATTTCTCATTATCATTAAAAATAACACTCTTTAATTCTGGGTCATCTAATGATAGATTAGCAATCCAACAAGTTTAAGAGTATCAAATGAATGTCCGACAATGTCCCATAATCTAAATTCTCCTTTTGAATAGAAATCTAATTTTCTTGATAAAAAATGTAGATTTTATGAATGAAAACCAATTCTTCAGCTCCTTGTGGAATAAGTTAATTCATTCTCAAAGAGTGCACAAAAGAGTATAAACTCCAATTAAACTTTTTTTTACACAAGATGAAGAAGAAAGTCGAACAAGAAGTTTCAAAGCAATACTTTGAAGCAAAGATGCATGTAAACTATGAAGTAGTCACTAGGTCTTTGAATCCATATTTGATAAAATCAAACTCACCAATAATACTCTTCTTAATGTGTCTAGGGCGTATCGAATACTTGTCAAAAATAATTAAAAAATAAAATAAAATAAAAAAACGTATTCGGTACATATCAAAAAAATAAAAATAAAAATGTATTCGATATGTATCAAAGGATATCAAAGAGTATACAAACTTGGATACGGAAGAGATACATGTAATTTTTTTTTTACAAATATCCATACTTATTATGTTAGTGGAATTTTACTTTCAAACATGCAACAGTGGTATAATATTAGGAGGATGTTTGGTGGAGATTGAAATTAAATTTTTAGTAGATTGTGATAAAAGTTTTTAAAATGTGTGGTTGAAAAATCGTGAGATTCATGAAAGATGTTAATATTAATTGTTTGAATTTGACTTTGATTAAAAACTGATTTTAATATGTACCAAATAGGGCCTAGATGGGCTAATTGGTGGGCCAAATTTTAGGAAATATAATTATCGACTTCCATCCTAATTCCTAAATGTGTTAGCAATACGACAATCTATAGCTGAATGGTAGAAATAAAGATACGGAGAGGTTACTAGTTTAATCAAAAGCAAAAGTTTAAGACGTGGTAGAGTTGGAAAATCTAATTCGGTAACAAAAATACATATGATGGTGATGGAAAAAATGTTAGAACACTCTAGTGTTAGTTAAAAAGTACTTTTAGCGTGAAAATAGTAGTAAATAAATAAGACTTACACCTTGTTTGATCCACATTCTTAAAAAAATGCATTTTTTCAATACTCATCTTCAACCACACAACCTTCAATATAATATTACACGTAAATCCAAAATTTTTCCATTTTTTCTAATCACATATTTCTATCACATCACTACTTAAAATACATTCTTTCCTTCAGAATATGCATCAAACAGAGGCTTAAATTTCAAATTTTACAAGAGTTGGTCATTTAGCCCCTGTTTGATAGCCATTATTGAGAAAAAAAATGATTTTTTGATTCGTGATTTTCTGAAAAATGTGCTATTAAAAAGTAGGAAAAGTTTTAGATTTACGTGCAAAATATTCTATTATATTTAAAATTTTTGTTTTAAATATAAACATTAATATATTTTCATTTTTATGCTCTCTAATAGGACTGGGCATGGGTTGGGTTGGATTGGTTTTGAGTCCAACCCAATATGTTCAGTTTGACAATAATTCAAATCGAAACCAACACATTCACGGTTGAAACCCAACCTAATCCAAACAAACCAAACGTGGGTTGGTTTAGGTTGGGTTGATTGGTTTGGACTTGAATCCAATTCAAGTTAGACCCAGTTATTCTTTTGTTGGACAATTTTTTTATGAGCCCAATGGTTAAAATCTTTTTTGTTGAATTTGAACAATTATTTTAAAGTTTAATACCATTTCAATTTGGACTAATTTCATTTACATTAAAAAGAGAGATTTGAAAGGCTAAGAGTCGATTGAAGTTGGATCAATGGTCCGTGGGGTTAAGTTCAATTCCAACATAACAATATAAATTAAAAATATCGTAAAACTTATTAAGAGTGTGTTTTGTGCACATTAAAAT
>CAIGRO010141131.1:0-11576 GCA_903798355.1 Fraxinus baroniana | reverse complement strand
CTATGTTCTTCTTTAGTATTGGAACATATTAATATATCATCAACATAACTATTAAGAATTCATTAAACTTATTAAATATATTATCCATTTTTCTTTGATATATTTGTGGTGCATTTTTTAAATCAAATGACATTACTAACCATTCATATTTCCCTTGAGGTGTACTAAATGCTGTATATTGTATACTATCTTCTTCCATTTTAAGTTTTAACTTGTCAAATACCTAATTTACAATCAAATTTAGAGTAATATTGTTTTCCTTTTGCAAGTTTTATTAGAACTTCTTTATTTGGTAAAAAGTATCCATCAAATTTAGTATATTTATTTAGTTCTTTATAATTTATTACCATTCTGGCTTTTCCTCTAACTTGCTCGGAATGTTTCATTACCATAAGAGCTAGACTACTATGGGTCCATTAGTATATTTATTTAATTCCTTATAATTTATTATCATTCTGACTTTTCCTCTAACTTGCTCAGAATGTTTCATAACCATAAAAGTTGGACTACTATGAGGTCCATTATTAGGTCTAATCAGTTTTGTTCTAATAATTCATTTATTTGGATTTTGAATTCTTGTGTATCTTGTATATTATACACCATTGGTCTAACTCTTAATTTTAGTTCATAATAGGTCTTCTCATTTATAGGTTTTTAAGTAATTCTTCTAAATTCAATGATGTTTGGGAATTTATAATATCAATATCTGTTATTATATCTATACTTGGTTCAAAAGTTATATTATATTTTCCTTTTTTTCTAATTTATATATAATATCCTGTATATCTTTTATGATTATAGATCTTAAAATAATATCTCACCCCACCCACAAATTTCTCCTGATGTCTAATAAATGCTCTATAATCTATAGAAAAATACAACCAAAACTTGCAAACCTAATCTTTAAATTCTATTCACAAAATCTTGGACATTTACCTTAACAAGATTTGTCTCATTGTAATATACAAAATCTCATATTATATTCAGGTAATCTTTTGATATATTATGCCATGTTTGGTACAAATTGATATATTATGCCATGTTTGGTACAAATTAAAATTTGATTTGAATCTCAAGTCAAATTCAATAATTAATTTTAACAACACATTTTATGAAATCCACAACTTTTCAACTATACATTCCATCAATTTTTATCAAAATCTACTAAAAATATGATTTTAACTTACAACAAACAGGGGCTATGTTTCTAAATTATGCCCCTATTTTGTAGAGATTAAAATCTAACTTTTAGTAAATTCTTATAAAAGTTGACGAAATATGTAGTTGAAAAATTGTGGATACCATGAAATATATGATTAAAATCTAAATATAAATTTAATCCAGAGACAGCAAAAAAAAGAAAAAATTTTAAACTGATTACTTTCTGAAAATGTAAGTATTGAGGTTGAAATTCTAGTTTTGTTCACTCTCTCTCTCTTTAAATGAGTAGGAACTAAGAGATAATCTCCTACTTAAGAGGTGTTGAACCTTGTATTGCACTGCATAATATGGAGACTAGTATTAAACCTTTCACGGATAGAGTCATTGAGTCGATGAGTGTGTGTCTGTTGTAACAAAGCAAGAACTCGCCAAATTTAAACATGATTAAATGAAAAGACGCAGTAATGAAAGAGGGCACATTTCGTCTACGAGGTTACAGATGACTCCTGCAATGGAGTTAGCCTTAAAATAAGCTTTCACAGGCCTCGATATCGGATGCTTGAGAATCCAGCACCCCCTTTCCAGCAGGATCAGAGCTAACAATTCTCATTATAGCTGTGAATATGGCTTTCTGGAAAAATTCATCAGCCACCTTTTTCAGAATCTCCCTCACCAACTTGAAGTCGAGCCCTCTAGCCAACACTAGTTTCCCGACTATCTCACCAAAATTGGCCTGTGCTTTTGGCAAATCAATTGCAAGATCATCCAACAGTGAGGCATAAAGGAGGCATCCAGCGACCAAGTCATTAGCAGTAACAACTTTCTTAGCATACAAGTACTTTAGAAGCTTTGCAACTGGCTCTACACAAGGTGGACTTTTCTCCAACCCAAGGGAAATGGACTCCTTGACAATTTCAGGATGATAAGCCGGGGACTTCAGTTCCTCAATGCATTGTAATGCTTCATCCAGAAGTCTGACACTAAAATACTCATCCAGAAGCGAAATTGTTTTTCTCCTAAGTTTGTCTGGATTCTTTATTGCAGCTGGAGCTACAGGTTTGTCAGTTACTGATGCAGCAGATGCTGTTGATGCAGGTCTACTTGGGGCAGAGACTCGTGATCCAGGGCCCACAGCATATTCTCCATATTTAGCAGGATGGAAAGGAGGTGCACCACTACCCTTAGGCAGAAATCGCTGGTTAAGGGATGGTGACTGTATCAATGGTAGTTGGACACGCCCAGCAGGCTGAACTGTTGAACCATCACCTCTTGGCATTGGTCGGGACCTAGGAACTTCGCAGCTATAAAGTCCATCCATACCAGACATCTTCCTTGTCCCTGGCATTCCAGGCATCATGCCACCTACACCCGGGTGATCATCAGGCAAACCACCAGGCCTAATACTCCCTTGAGCCCCAGAAGCAATGTTTCTGTTAGTTCTAAAGTGAGTAGTAGCACCTGGGAGAAACCCAAGATTCTTCTCTGCTTCTGAGTGAATCTCAATGATAGTTTTGGATTTCACCTGGAAAATCACAAAACAAAATCATAGAGTTTGCAAGGAAACCTCGTAGAAAGACATTAAATAGGCTAGGAGGGATCACCTCTTCCCGTCTGGGAACCCAATTATTTGAACGCAAATCAAGAACATCACGAATCATAAACCTCAGTCGTGGAGCTAGCTGAGGGTTTGCTGCCACTTCCTTCAACCGACTGAAATACACATCGTTAATACGCCTTGATTTTTGGTTCTCATCAACCTGTTTCCCAATGGTGATAAAGAACTGGCATATGGCTTCAACATTCTCAGCTGGAAAACTCTTCGTATCAGGTCCTATGAGTTCCTGTCTTGCAAAACCATATTGTAAGACCATCTTAAAAATAATAAAGACAAATCAAGATATTAGGAAAAGCAAAAGAAGAGGACAGAAAGATCCATCAAGAACCTGAACGATGTGGTGGACAATCTTCTCCGGAACCATCTTTTGCTTCAAAAGCTCTCCAATTAGGCGAATGTTCCCGAGAGTACGGAGCTTGACCAACCTTTCTTTATCTCTTCTTTCCAACTCTTGCTCGGGGGCAGTCATCCGCCTGAGCACTGCCCGCAAATTGTCAGCGCCTTCAAATGCCTCCTGACAGATATTCAAAAGAACTCTCTTAAATGTGATTTCTTTTCCACCAGGCTCATCAGACGGGAAGGGAGGTAGCTTCTCATTCAGATCAGAACATAGCTGTGCATACATGGGACAAAATGTTGGCTCCAGTACAGCCTTGTCAAATATCAAAGAGATAACTCCCTACACGGCAAAAATAACATAAGTACGAGCATAATTAGGATACAAGTATATGAAGACATAAAGAAGAAACAAAATCCCAGCATAAAGAAGATTTTTACAACCTTCAAAATATAAGATGTTGTAATCCCAGATTCAATAAGTCGACTCTTGAGAAGATCAAATTTCGTAGGAGTCCACTTGTTCAGTATTCTGCAACAAGAATGTATTGGACAGAATCATATGTTAGCATAGGAAGTATGTCACAAAATCAGAAATAGATATAAAACCAACAGCCATCAATAGCATCTCCAGTCTCCACCATCGGATCCTCGCTTGGACATCTGGATAGGAAATTATTACCTTCATTGTCTACAGAAGCTAGACTGTCGCCAACATATAGTGATAAGAGGCTATCATAAACTTGTTGACATCAAAAAGAACTTGGATACAAGTCATACAAAAATGGATGTTGGTGGAACTCAATTGCAATGAAATACAGCTACGAAGCACAGACTCTCCTACTAAGGTGGTGAATTCAAGTTGACAAGTATCAAATGTCGACACTGTAGAACACATGGCGCACCGTACTTTTATATACTTATAAATTTCCAATACTTGAGGGAAACTTCTTGAACTCGCCTCGGACACTTTTCCACACATCATGTGGCATGTCGCAAGGAACATAATCTCCACACACCAAGGCATAAAAAGCCACATTTTGTAAATTTTAGAACATAAAATTAGTTAAGTATTTAATTATAAAAAATTAGTGGAAAAAAAGAAGACAGTAATGTGAGAAAAACATGATGAATTTGTTTAATATCTACCGTATCCATTTTCTTACTCTTTCTGTATTAATTTATGATTTAACCCAAAGTTATCTTAAATCACTCCTCTGATTCAATATATCTAAAATGTGCAAAAACCAAAAAAAAAAAAGTATTTATCTTTTCACAAAAATATATAGGATATTGTATAAATGTATAATTTTAAAAATTATAAATCAGTATCCCCTGCGTGTCCATGTCTATGCTTCCAAAAATATCATACTGCACATTTGAATATGTTTTGAGTTTGATAAGTTGCAACAAAAGAAGCTTATCACAAATCAGAACATCACACATTAAATGCAGTCTAACAATGAGAAAAATTACTGTTTCACTGTTGTTAGGATACGCTCCTCAGAAAGAGTCCCCCTCCTAGAAGAACAGAGCACCTCTTCCTTGATTTCTAACATTATTAACACCAGTAATCATCTTCTCCGACATGGCATCATCAGTTGCAAAACTGATCACCTTATTGATCGCAGTTCCCTGAATCTGCAGCATCTCGTCAAGCTGCAAGATTTAAAATGATGAGGACATATAAACATAGCAAAATTATTTATCCGGAACATATTCACACACAGCATGTCAAGTGGTGTATAACCTCTTCCGCTTGAATTACCGTCCTTGGGAAACCATCAAGAATGAATCCCTTCTGACAAGAAGGTTTCTTCAAGTCTTCATCAATTAATCCAACATCTACATCATCAAGAACAAGTTTCCCCTAAAAGAAGAAAAGGCATCATTTACAAAATAATCAATCAAAACATTGCAAAATGTGAGGGGACAGAGCTTAACAGTTTCATCAGGTGCTAATATCATAGGAGTAGATTTCTACCTTAACTATAGCTTCTTCATCCTTTTTGGCTACCGGAATATTAGCTGCAAAAGCAGCTCTCAACATATCACCAGTGGCCAAATGGCACAGGCAATACTCATCGTTGATGATGGGGGACTGAGTACCTCTTCCTAAACCCGATGGCCCTGTCAAGAATCAAATTTCCATTTATACAACTACTAATGCAATTAGTCCCATTTTCTTAACCACCACCAAAATCTAATTTTATCTCTATGTTCTCAAGCAGGATGGGCAAGTAAACATATACATAATAAACAATGTGCAATGAGACTTTCTAATATTACAAAATACTAATCAGTATACGTTCAGCCATTGGTGATCGTAGAACCTCTCAAAGAATCATTAGAACAAAGGTTTAAAATTCGTAGTAAATGAATAAAATTAACAATGACAAAAGGGACCATAATTTGGAAGTTCAAATTTGTGAAATTTCTGCTCTTGAAAACTGTACTCAACTAATGTACTTTAATCGACAATGTCGAGTAATTCAATTTCTCGATCTATATCAATACTCTTGGTGAAAGATCGCAACTTTAAAAATTTAAGCATAACATAAGGCTGACAGAAGAAGTATATATAGTAATGCTATTTCTACATAATTGTGTACAATACCAACGAGAATAAGGCGTTTGTCGGACTTTGAAGCACACTTCATGCGGTGAAGAAGTTCAGTCATGATGTCCGCTGATGGTATGTCCTTCAAATCCAAGCCTCTGCATCCCATCTTCCTTATATTTTTATGGACTTTTCTTTTTTCTTTTTTCTTCTTCTTCTTTTTTTCTTTTTTACTTCACTCCTCTGTACCCGTTTTCGATTGCAATCTCTGATTCTTATACATAACAGGATTGGATTTTGAAAAGTTGGAATATGTACTTATGTTTGGAGGACAAGTCAAGCAAGAAGACGATAGATCACTTCCAACTCACTAAAGTTTCTGTTGCCCATATCGTCCGACTCTTTCCAAAAGCTACATATGATAGATCAAGTCACTGTATTTTTATTTTATTATAAATACGAAAATTTGATTTTTTTGATTTTTTTTTTTTTTTTTTAAGTTTGGAACTTGGAAGTGAAAAAGTGACTTGATCCTTCGCCCTTATCATTAAGACCCTCTAGTTGTGATTGATAATTAATTTTTAAAAACGAAGATCAAAAAACCATCCATGAGGAGAAACCTCACTAATTAATTGACGATTGTGCTCATATGCATCACCACTTACATATTGATATACATATATATGATGTAAAGAAATATCATTGAATCATAATTTCTTTAACAAAACAAGAAAAGAAATAAAGAAAAACCATCCATTCTCTTCTTGACATCTCATCCATTGGTTTAACTTTCTATATCTCCTTACGTAGAAGTAACATTATTCATTAATTGGAAGTTCAAGTTTTGATTTGTTAAAAAATATATATTGGGGATGAAATTGCAATTACGGTAGCTGCAACCCATCTTCACAAACTGTTACTGCAGCTATGCACAAACTAGTGAAGGTTGTTGGACAGCAAAACATGCATAATCACTCCCTCGAGAAAATGACTAGAGATTGATACAAAAATTAACTCACATAGCAATCTCCTTTAAAATTGTGCACACTCGCATTATGAGTGTTTATGCTTCTGTCAAAACTTCAATTAATAAGACAACTTAAGAAAATAAAATCTAATCAATACAGAACAACATGGTCCTTCATCTCTCCAGCAACTATGGCCTGTGATTAGCCACTCGCAAACCAAAATCTTTACGTTGTAATATATATTCGATTAGCACACTACTATGACCTCATTATACAGATTCCACCAAATAGCACCTGTTCTTCAAGCTCATATCCTCGATGCTTTTACCACAGTCACTAAGGCATGGATGAAAGCAACGAGAAGACATAGTAATTGAAGAGGGCACATTTCGTCATGGTTACAGATGACTCCTGCAACGAGTAGGCCCTAAAATAGGCTTTCACATGCCTCAATACCGGATGCCTGTGAATCTAGCACCCCCTTTCCAGTAGGATCAGAGCTAACAATCCTCATTATAGAGGCGAATATGGCTTTCTGGAAAAAGTCGTCGCCCACTTTTTCCAGAATCTCCCTCACCAACTTGAAGTTGAGCCCACCAGCCAAGACTAGTTTCCCGACTATCTCACCAAAATTGGCAGGTGCTTTTGGTAAATCAATTGCAAGATCATCCAAAAGTGAGGCATAGAGGAGACATCCAGTGACCAAGTCATTAGCAGTAATAACTTTCTTAGCAAACAAGTACTCCAGAAGCTTTGCAACTGGCTCTACACCAGGTGGACTTTTCTCCAACCCAAGGGAAATGGACTCCTTGATAATTTCAGGATGATAAGCCGGGGACTTCAGTTCCTCAATGCATTGTAATGCTTCATCCAAAAGTCTGACACTAAAATACTCATCCAGAAGCGAAATCGTTTTTCTCTTAAGTTCGTCTGGATTCTTTATTGCAGCCTGAGCTGCATGTTTTTCAGTTACTGGTGCAGCAGATGCTGTTGGTGCAGGTCTACTTAGGGCAGAGACTTGTGATCCAGGGCCCACAGCATATTCTCCATATTTAGCAGGACGAACAGGAGGTGCACCAGTACCTTGTAAGAGGGAACTAGGCCTATTACTCATGAAACCACCACTACCCTGAGGCAGAAATTGCTGGTTCAGGGATGGTGACTGTATCAATGGTGTTTGGACACGTCCAGCAGGCTGAACTGTTGAACCATCACCTCTTGGCATTGATCGGGACCTAGGAACTTCCCAGCTGTCATTATCAAGTCCAGGCATACCAGGCATCTTCCTCGTCCCTGGCATTCCAGGCATCATGCCACCTGCACCAGGGCGATTAATAGGAAAGCCACCAGAACTAATACTCCCTTGAGCCCCAGAAGTAATGTTTCTGTTATTTCTAATGCTAGCAGTAGCACCTGGGCGCAACCCAAGATTCTTCTCTGCTTCCGAGTGAATCTCAGTGATAGTTTTGGCTTTCACCTGGAAAATCACAAAAGATCATCATAAAGTATGCAAGAAAAACCTCATAGAAAGACATTAAATAGGCTAGGAGGGATCACCTCTTCCCGTCTGGGAACCCAATTATTTGAACGCAAATCAAGAACATCGCGAATCATAAACCTCAGTCGTGGAGCTAGCTGAGGGTTTGCTGACACTTCCTTCAACCGACCAAAATACATATCGTTCATATGCCTTGATTTTTTGTTCTCATCAAGCTGTTTCCCAATGGTGATAAAGAACTGGCATATGGCTTCAACATTCTCCTCAGCTGGACAACTCTTCGTATCAGGTCCTATGAGTTCCTGTCTTGCAAAACCATATTGTAAGACCATCTTAAAAATAATAAAGACAAATCAAGATATTAGGAAAAGAAAAAGAAGCGGACAGAAAGATCCATCAAGAACCTGAACGATGTGGTGGACAATCTTCTCCGGAACCATCTTTTGCTTCAAAAGCTCTCCAATTAGGCGAATGTTCCCGAGAGTACGGATCTTGACCAACCTTTCTTTATCTCTTCTTTCCAACTCTTGCTCGGGGGCAGTCATCCGCCTGAGCACTGCCCGCAAATTGTCAGCGCCTTCAAATGCCTCCTGACAGATATTCAAAAGAACTCTCTTAAATGTGATTTCTTTTCCACCAGGCTCATCAGACGGGAAGGGAGGTAGCTTCTCATTCAGATCAGAACATAGTTGTGCATACATGGGACAAAATGTTGGCTCCAGCACAGCCTTGTCAAATATCAAAGAGATAACTTCCTGAACAAAAATAAAACACAAGTACCACCATAATTAGGTAACAAGTAAATCAAGACAAAGGATCACATATAATTAGGAAGTTTTACAAACCTTCAAAATATCAGCCGTTGTGATCCCAGATTCAATAAGTTGACCCTTGAGAAGATCAAATTTTTCAGGGGTCAGCTTGTTCAGTATGCTGAAACAAGAATGTATTGATCAGCATTACATGTTTTACATAAAAAGTACATATGAAGTAATGCTCAAACTAGAATAACAGATACTACCTCCATTTCATAAAGATAGGCTTGTTTCTATTTTCATACAGATTAAGAAAATATAATTAATATAGTTGGAAATATAAATTTTCTTACGTTTTTCCTATTATACCCCTACATAAAATAATTGTTTAAATATGATTAATTTATATTTATTAATAACAAGGTTAAATAGAGGCCTATTAGAAAACTAAAACCCACATATATTTTCAATAAAAAAAGTAGCCTATAATTTGTCCCAGACGAAAAAAGAAACCAAGCATATCTTTATGGACGGAAGTAGTACAAAACAAACATCCATTTATATCTTCTGAACAGGAAATAATTGTCTTCATTGTATTAGCAAAAGCTGGAGCGTCACCATACGTAGTACTAGACGAAGATCATAAACTTTTTGTCATCTAAAGAATTTGGATATAATAAAAATGGTTGTTGGTGGCACTCAATCACAATAATAGCAGTGCCAAGCAAACATAAAAGAAACATACAGGTTGACAATTCAAGACTTGAACTAGGAAATGAAGTATCGATTGATCATTCAAATATGTTTTTAGTTCAATAAATTAGCCACAAAAGAAGTTAATCAGTTATTGAATGTTTACATAGAAAATTACCCCTTCACTGTTTTCAAGACACGGTCCTTCTCTGAAAGAGCCCCCCTCCGAGCCGACCATGGAACCTCAGCCTTGATTAAAGGAGTAGGTCCTCCCTGTTTTATAGACGAAGAAGTTACTCACTATTATCTTAACAGCAAGTTAAATGATAGTTGGCATAGTAACATTCAACATAACAAAGCGGCAATTTAATGTCATAAAGCATGCAATCAGATAATATCATATAGTACATTTTTACCTTCTTCTTCAAGCAACTTTATCAACAGCACAATTAAATCACACATCCAATAATTCTAAGAAGTAAGAATAATTATTCTTATCAAACATATAAATCACCTTCAGAGAAATCATGCACAAACTTGAATAATATTACTGAAGTAATTTCATTATAGAAACATGTTTGACGGAGTGAAGTTTCAAGCCTAAATACAGCTGTCATGCTTTCTATATGTGATGCTATATGTGATGCAGAACAACTTCGGGTTTAACCAACAAAACCAAGAGAGAGAAATATAATGGCCATTTTTTAGATGATGAACAGTATCCAGTGTTTGATTAAAAATTTATTGGGTAGATATTTTAATTGTGTCAAGGACCAAAAAAATAAATTTGAAGGCCAAGAAAAAATTCTCTATTATTGTAATAAAAAAAATAAAAATATAATGGCCATTTTTGAGATAATGAACAGTATCCAGTATTTGATTAAAAATTTATTGGCTAGATATTTGAATTGCATCAAGGGCCAAAAAATTAAATTTGAAGGTCAAGAAACAATTCTCTATTATTGTAATAAAAAAAATAAAAGATGAGAAATAGAAAAATAAATAAATGGTCAAAGCATCACCCCAAGGGTTAGAATGCATCAGGCAGATCAAGAAAAAACAAAATTGCTAGAAATTGCGGAATACTTCTCTCTCTCTTCACTTGGAAATATTACAATTCTTTAGAGAGTCCAAGGACTCTTTTAAGAGAATTCTAATTCTAATAGCACATAAATAATCTAGTTAACTAGTGCTAATGAAAAATAAATAAAATAAAATTACATGACCATTTTGTATATACAAAACAATAACAAATTTAAGTATATTGCATATTTCCTGAGATCACAAAAAACAGCCCTGAGAAACACTTGAAAAAAGGCTCAAGACTAAATAGAAAAAGGCTGTTAACATGGACTCAATTAATGTCCTCAAAAAGTAGTACGCCATGCAGTTGCAAAATAATTTATACGGTTCTCTTGAATTAGTCTTGGACTGGTACAAACGGTGAAGTATTGCTTCTCATAATCCTACACTTCCAGACTACTAGTTCACTAATTTCCCAGAAAGAATAGTTGTTACATTTAGATTTAGTAAGGTTTAGAGTCTGTATAGCTTCAATGTCCTTTCAATTACAGTGGAGCAGTACTTCAAAAATTCTTACATATTTAAAAGCACTTATCAGATTAGCTAACCTTGTTTGATGGCCAGATTTATTGATCATCTCTTCGTTGGTTTTCAGCAGCTATACAGCTACGCAGTTCTCAAGGTCAATATCACTAGACTCCTAGCTTCCTAATTGAAAGGTGGATCAATTATTCCTTGAACCCACAACTCTAGGGGACCCAAAATTGCCTATTTCCACTGTCTACAAATTTCACCTTTCAGACAAATCAGTGCACCAATGGCTTGTGCATAAATTGTCTAAATGATTTGGAAATTAATGACTTGACTGTCCAAGATCCTTCACCAAGTAACATAATGATAGATGTATATGGCACATCTTGACACTTTTAACAGAGCAAATTTAAAGATTCAAGTAAAGCAAGTTTAG
>CAIGRO010141123.1:0-11167 GCA_903798355.1 Fraxinus baroniana | reverse complement strand
TCATATAAAATTTAAAATAATTAAATGCCAAATTAATTTTTTTTAATTATTAAGATTTAAAGCAAGAAAATGATATTTTTTTTAAGAAATTGTAAAAGCATAGCAGCGGCCAGCGCATGAAGAGGTCTTGGAAGCATTACTGTTATACTTTTCCCATTTCTGTTAGGGCTATAAGACGGTATTTTATTTATTGACAGTCGTAAAGAAATTCACATGTTCCTCTAAAATTATTGGCCAAATTGAATTTCATATTAAAACTTTAAACTGATCACCAAATGAAGGCACACAAGTTGGCACGTTCATTGAACTTTTCTGTGCAAGGACCAAGGAGTCACGAAGATCCTCAAGACACTGTTTGCAATTGTCTAAATTCTAAAATTTACCACGAGCTACATACTGCCAGCAACTTCTTCAGGACCCGACTTCTAACTAATAGATGGTTCTAAATCAATTCGTGAAAATACACTTGGCGTGTATATCAAGAATTCTCTTTTCTTTATAACATAAATTTCTCTTCCGGCTATCTATAATTTTAGTTTTTCTCTCAAAGCAGACACCCAAAACCTATCATCCAAATATATATGGGTAAAATATATATGGGTACAGAAGATTTTTGAGTCTGAAGATGGGTTCTTTGTAGTTAGGTCTATATAGCAGAATCTGCCTTGAACCTATTGCCCACTTTTATATGTTCCTCGATGCACGTTTAGCCGAATTGTTGATGTCAAAGCCTTCTATTAAGAATTGTTGAACTAGAAATCACTAGTACAACAGAAACCAGTTGAATGTTCACTTGAGGCTCAATACAATCACAGACCAGATCCTAAAGTAATTAAGTTTGGTAGATCCATTATCTTTCAAATTTTTCTAAGCAATTTAACATATGGATGGATAAAATGAGTCTTTAATTGCCATCTTTTTTCAATAATCATATATTTGTCCTTCTTAATCTGGGTCTGTACTTTAGTTCTAATTGGTTTTGCCTGGAGCATGTCGAAGTATAAAAGTCTTCTTGGCTAAGTTCAGCTCATCATCCCTACATATGCAGCTGGGCACCTAGTATATCTAAACTGTATTTTTTTATGAGGCTCTAAAAATATTTGTTTGTTTTGTTAATTGTTTATGCTAATGGCAGCAAATTGGGAATAGAACTTAATTCAATTAGATCTCTAATCAAAGCAATATGATGGTGATTTTAGTTCTAAGCGTGCAACTAAAAAATACGAAATCTGAACAATATAATTTTCATTTCAATCCAATGCTATTATACAGGTCTCGACTTATATATTGTGGTATAATACATAAGCCTATATATCATATATGTATGATTTATTCCTAGGACTAAGAATGTAATTATAACTGGAGTATGCTGATGAATTGTATATACAATTCTACAACATATACCATATATCTTTTCTTCCCTTAGATTTTTCCTAGAATGCACAAAAATTAATTTAACATCAAAACATGGTAAATTAGTTTACCTCTTGAAGATTACAAAGAAATCAACCACCTTAGTACAAGATATTTGTGAAGAGGTTCAATCCCAAAACTGTCCACTTTCAGTTTTCCAGAATCATAACAAATCATACATGAGAATGTTCATTTACACAAAAATCATTGAACACAACTTTAGATTGTTGGAAAAAAAATTGATGATTTATGTGTAGATATTTATCAATTAACATAATTAATTAAATAATATAAACATAACATTTATAAATATAATTCAACTATAATTATAAATGTAAGAATTATACAATAACATGAACATAAAATATAAGTGTGATAGAGTTAAAAATGCAAACCTTTGAGAGTNCATAAGATGTATCCTAGTATATCAAGTAAAATCATCAACAATTGTTAAGAAATAATTGTTGGAAAAAATGGGTGATTATAATTAATTAAATAATATAAACATAACATTAATTAATATAATTCAACTATAATTATAAATATAAAGAATTATACAATAACATGAACATAAAATTTAAGTAGATAGAGCTAGAAATGCAAGCCTTTAGGAGTTACGTCAAGGACGTTGTCCTAAAGTCATGTTGTCTCTCCTTCGTGCGGGTTCTTTCGACACTACATGATTCCAAGATAAAACACATATGGCTCGCAATCGATTCTCCTTCTATGAGCACGACCATAGAGAGATAAAGAACGAGCATTTATCGAGTCGTTGAAAGTATAAAAAAATATATAGTATGAAAACAAATGGAATACTTTGGTTATAAAGTCAAGGAGTAATGTGCAAATAGTTGAAAATGGGGTTATTAGGTCTAGGGTTCGAGAATGGCAAAAAAAGAGGAAAACGGCACAGATTTTCGCGGGACTGTCGCCAAGGTTTAGCTCGATCTACAAAAGAAAAATATCGTCATTGGACCGTCGTCAAGTCTTCGCTCGACAACTCGTCGATCAACGCTCACCGAGCCTTCGCTTGAGCGACATGGTTATACGGGAAATTTTTATTTCACGATTTCAAAGTTTTTTCTCCTGCCTATCTATTTTATACCTTACCTATAAACACCAAATAGCCACATAACGTATAATTCTTTGATATTGAGTTCTTGGTAGTGAGGAAAAAAAAACATCAGTTCCAATCCAAATACCATGCCGCTACTTCCTTCACATCTGTCAAAGTTGCTAAAAATCAAAGGAAGGTAACTTGAGTTCTAATCGATGAAGAACGGGTTGTGCTCCGTGTTCCACAAGAGAGAGGATTTCACAAAGTTAAGAGTTGCTGCAGGATAGCAGAATCTAGGAGAGCTTTGAAAATTGCAGTTAGAATTGGTGCAGGGAGCGCAGAATTTAGAAGAGCAGTCAAAATTGCAATCACGAGAACAGATAATACATGTCGTCGTTTAGTCTGGTAGACTGTAAGTTACAAATCGTTTATAGTGGATTGACTGTCAAAGTGCCCATATTTTTCTAGTCAGATTTCTCCACGATCATACTGTTGTTCTTTACTGCTTTATTTATTAGTTGTATAATGTGTGATATTTAAGCATAGGTAAAAATGACTTGCATCATTAATCATCTAGAGATAATTAATTGATGACTTGTTGCCTATTAATTAATAATTTTAATTCCTCATAAAATACCTATTCACCCCTCTAAATATTAGTTAGGGTTGAACTACGCGTTTTTGAACTGGTATCAGAGCCTTAAATCGATTCTTGGCCCTTAGATTATAATTCTAGATGAGTCAGTCTTTGTCCTTGCCTCCGTTCTTCGATGAAAGCAATTATGCTCACTGGAAAGTTCGAATGAGAGCTTTCCTAAAAGTGCTGGATGAACTTATTTGGATTAGTGTTCAAAATGGGTGGGCTCCGCCTACAACTACTGTTGTTGGTGTTGTCACACCCACTGATATCTCACTATGGTCTAAAACTAATTTAGATTAATGTAATTGGAATAGTAAAGGCCTTCATGCCCTGTTCATGGCTGTATCTGTTGAGAAGTTTAGGCGAGTGTCGATGTGTGAAATTGCTAAATAAGTTTGGGATATATTAGATACCACACATGAGGGAACTAAAATGGTTAAAAACTCTAAATTGCAATTGTTGATCACTAAGTTCGAAGAGATTAGAATGAAGATGATGAATTGTTCGATGAATTCTATGCGAAGCTGAATGATATAGTTAATTCTAGCTTTAACTTAGGTGAAAAGATCTCCGAGTCAAAAATTGTTAGAAAAGTCCTTAGAACACTTCCCGAGAGGTTTAGACCCAAGGTCACCGTGATTGAAGAGAGTAAGGACTTAGATACAGTTAAAATCGAAGAACTAGTAGGATCACTTCAAACTTATGAACTCACTATTTCACAACCCAAAAAGGTTAAATCCATAGTCATGAACACTATTAGAAAAGAGGAGAACGAGTCCACTAATACTGAGACCCTTAGGGACAACGAAATAGCTTATTTTATTAAGAAATTCTAGAAGGTGATGAGGAATAGGAGAAAGGCTCATGAGTGGACTAGTGAGGTCCCTAGTAAACTCTCGAGAGGTAGACGTGAGAAAAACACCTCTAGGACTCCCTTGAAAAAATCTCAATATGTCCAATGCCATGAGTACAAGGGGTATGGTCACTTTAGGAATGAATATCTTAATCAGATTCCAGTTCTCATAATGAGACATCTAGTGGTGAAGATGAACAAAAATATATGGCCTTTACCTCGATTGCTGCAATTGAACCTGATCGTGAGATTGAGAAGGGGGAGGAAGAATGAAAGTGAGGAGTCTGATGATGAGACCAACATTCACGAGTCTTATCGTGAATTGTTTAAAGAGAGTCTCAAAATTAAGAAGGTCAATAAAATTGTTCTCAAAAAGGTAAATGAGCTTGAACTTGAATGTGAAAAACTGATAAGTGACCTTCAGGACTCGACTAAAAAATTGAATTAGTTGAAGCTAGTTAATGAAAACTTGAAAATTAAAGTTAGATCATTAGCTTCTGATCTTCATAAATCTAATGATCAACTCCAATCGTTTATGAGGGGCTCGCAGAAGTTGGACAATCTGCTTAGAATGAACAAACTTACTGGAAATAAGCATGGTCTAGGTTATGTTGATAACCATGATGCTACTGCTAGTACATCTAGGACCACGTTCATTCCTGCCATCAATGAAGCTCTTGAGATTGCTTATCCTAAACCTAAAGGTAAGCATGCCATAGGATCGAGACCTACCAGACAGCGTAGGGTCAACCATCCTACTCTTTGGCAGAAACCACCGAGTAGGTTTGAACCTAGGTTCATTCCCACTTGCCACCACTTTAGTGCATTGGGACACACTAGACTTGAGGTATCGTAATCATGTGACTAGAAGTAAGAATCAGGATTTCACTAGCAAGGTTAACTTTCTTACCAATCAAGTTAGCCACTTAACTGAGATGATGAATCGGTTAACTAAATTGACTTCTACTTCTAAGAAAGTCTGGATTAAGAGGAGCGACCAAAAGGTCGTGAAAATGGTTGTCCTCTTCACGATAAGTGCATACAAATTTTTCCCTGGTTTGGTAATTAGGTACGTGCTTGTGTCGTCCATCGAGTCCATTCATTCATGCATGCATCACATTTATCTTTATGTTATTTTTTTGTTGCTTCTATTTTTATGCATTTATTTGTTTCAAGTATTGTTTTCAAAAACAAAAAAAAATGGGAAAAATTACAAAAATAATTTATTTGGCAAACGACACAACATTATGATTTTAAACATGTCATGTGTGAACAAATAAGCATTTACCCATTTTACATTGTTATTTGCATTGTTTGGTTCGATTTAATGTGGAGTATTGAGTATATGTTCGTCATGTAATCATGTGCACTGCACACACTATGATCTTGTGAGTGAGTTTGGACCGCGTGTGTGAGATTTTGGGATGGTAGTCACATGTTAGTAGGGTGACCTCGAACGTGAATTGGCCTGTACTTAAATGACCTTAGCTTGTAATAGTCTCCCTGCATTGTTGTATTGCTGAAAACATTATAAAGTAATGAAAAAGAAAATGTGATTCACTATTTAGTTCATCTTATACTTTTGTTCGAAACCTATTTGACTCGGGCAATTAAGCCCGAGGGATTTCTCATAACCTAGTGCCTATAGTCATCTGACTTGGGTTAACCGACCTAAAGCTTGTTACAAGGTTCAATTTAGTCACTTAATGGACAAGAGTCTGCACATAAAATGTTATTTATGAGAAAAGCGATAAAAAAAATTTATATACTCAAATTCAGGGAGAGAAAAGAAAATTTATCATATAATTGAGCTCCTTTTCAATTCCTAAAATTTATTCGGGGTTTGACTTACTAAACAGTAACTTTGCATGTCATTTCTCACAAATCTAAGGTTTGGAGTCATTTTCACGAGAAAATAGTGGCACTTAACACGCATGAGTCATTTATACACTTTACTCCATCTTGAACTTATTTAAGTATGTGGGAAAGTCTTTCGAAAGTTTCGGTTTTTCATTATTTTTGCAATTTTAGTTGGATTCTTCACTATTTAAGCATTATTGAGTGTGCATTTAGCATTGCACCACATGTTTAGGACCATGTGTTAGATTTTTATCAATTTGAGCACAAGTTTGGCATACAAATTGGGATCTTGGTCCCATTTTTACTTGCATTTGGGTGGTTTTCGTACCATTTTTGTTTTCAATTTCACAAAGTTGGGTCATTAAGGATGAGTTAGATTAAGTTTGTAATGTGTATTATGTGTTTGCTTTGAAGTTGGGTAGTGGAACTCCTAGTTGTTGGTCTTGGTGACTTTGGCGTTATTTTTGTTAGTGATGTTTGACGAGATTAGGTTCGCGCATTGCACCCACGTTTGGGAGTGTGCATTTGTGCATTGGTCATGTTCTTGGGTTGGCATGTATTGGTGTCGTGTGTTCATGTTGCCACCACGTCATGACGTTATGTCACTACGTCATGACATCACGTCCCTATGTCTAGACATCATGGTACGTGTTATGTCTTCACGTCACTTACGTCTAGGCATCACTGCATGTTGTCATGCACTCATGTTAGGGTACGTTACATGTTATCATATTTGCCTCATTTTATGTGCACTCATGCAAATCATGCATTCGTTCATTTTATATCGAGGTTTTAATGTTTGTTCTTCATTTCTTTCAGATGCCGCCTAAAAGAGCACGCACAACTCCTTCCACTCCTAGTACATCCACTTCCTATAGTAGGTCTAAGTTTATATCCGTTGTCGCCCAAGACGTATTTGGGTCACGGTTCTCTTTTTGTCTTATTTCTTTCGAGCGTGTGGTCATTATGTCTGACTTGTACCCTGACCTCATCGCTATTTTCACTTCTCGGGGTTAGGAGCCTCTATTAGTTGAGTTAGTACCCCCGTCGAGTCTTTTAGTTCAGGAGTTCTATGATAATATCCATCATGTTAATGGTTCGACTTTTAGGATTTTCCTTCGGGGTAGGAGAGTTAAGATTACTCTGAACGTCATTTCGAGTCTTATTCATATTTCCCGGGTCGTTCACCCCTTATTCCCTTATCCCATTTCTAATTCACTTTCAACGGACTCGTTAGTCCGTTCAACGGTGTTTAACACATCGTTGGAGAGAGGTCCAGGTGCAATTCATATTGGTTCTCTTCCAACCGAGCGCGAAATTCTGTTATGTGTTGTGTGTATGAATCTATGGCCTGTCTCCGACACTTCTTCATTAACGATGGAGAAAGCCCATTTTATTTATGTCATTCTGCATGGCGATTCCATTGATTTGCCTTCCTTCATATGCTAGCAAATTTTGAGGACTTTTCATACCAAGGGAACGAAGGTTGGGCTTCCCTATGCTGTTTTATATACCGCTTAGTGACACTTTAAGAGTCAATTTTCCCAAGGGGGTCCGAGGTGGATTTCTCGATCGATTGGCCATACCACCATTGCCTAGAGTAGGTCTCATGCTTCTTTTGAGCCCGCATAACCAGCTGACCCGACCGTGCCGGCTGATGCGATTAATGACTTCATTTCCTTTGATCTCTTCGATTTTCCTTCTTTTTCGACTTTTCCTTAACCCTTCAATATCCCCTCTACTTCTACCTCAGCTCCTCATCTGTCTGAGTTAGTTTCTCCTCCTCCTAAGTCTGCACCTTTTGCTTCTGCTCCTATTAACCCTTCAATCACTCTTTTATGTCAGATAACAATACTTATCGAGCAGCATGCTCGTATGATGGCAGAAATTATGCAGCTACGTGCTACATCTGATCGACATACTGTCGAGTTCGCTATACTTAGGGGTGCTTTCGAATACATTCAGTGTGGACTTCGATGGATTCGTCGCCACTGGGATAATTCTGCTTTCGAGGAGATGACAGACTCTGATGATGCTATCGGTGCTTCCTAGTTCTAAGCTTACCCCTTGTCATTGTGTGATAAAAAGGGGGAGTAGATAGAATTTTGGCAGTATTTATGTATTTTTGTTGAGATGGGGAGAGTATATAATAGATATCTAGATTTTTTTTTTGCTTATAACTATTTATCAAGAATCTGGATATAATTAATTTTTTTTAGATATATATAAAAATGATTTTTTTGTTTTTTTAGTTTTGCATTTTATGTCTGAGAAGTTGTTGGGGGAAAGACATAGATACAGTTGCCTACTGCATAAAACCATTGTAAGTTTGCAGTAAGGAGGAGCATGTGCATTGCATCTGTATTACAGATCATATGCATATGACTTTTATTTGACTCAATGGCATTTTATCATTTCATTTAAATTCTGCTAAATTAAGTTTGATGTTTTAGTAGTATCAATGTGTCTTCGTGGTATGTTGGGTTGCATGGTTACTATAGCTTGATTTAGCATGCGTATTAAAACTGAATAAGTATAATTGATTCATAATTTGTCTTTCAATGTGTCTTCGTGGTATGTTGGGTTGTATTAGTACTATGTCTTGATTTAGCATGCATATTAAAACTGAATAAGTATAATTGATTCCTAATTTGCCTAAGTTATATAAACTGCTTGAACTGTTTTATTGTACTGTTTTCCACACATTTTACACTGGGTGTTGAGTTATTTGTTTTAGGAAATAGGTGCTGATTAAACTGCAGAATTGTTCAAGTCAGTTAGTTTGTCATAGATTTTGAGTATGTAATGTATTTTTGATTACTGTCTTAACTTAGTAGTTTTGTCACAAAATGCTAAGGGTGGAGTTTGTGAGGTTTTGGATATTTTGTAATTGGCAATTCTATAAACAAAAGGATTGAATTGTACTTTGGTTATAAAGTCGGGGAGTAATGTGTAAATATTCGAGAATGGCAAAAAAGAGGAAAACGACGCGAATTTTCGCTAGACTATCGCCAAGGTTTGGCTCAAGCTACAAAAGTAGAAATATCGTCATTGGATCGTCGTAAGCCTTCGCTCGAGCGACAGCACGTCGCTCGACCCTTGTTAAGCCTTCGCTCGAGAGACGGGATTATAAGAAAAAAAATTATTTCGTGATTTCAAGGCTTTTTCCCCAACCCATCTATTTTATACTCTACCTATAAATACCAAATAGCCACAGAACCTATTCTTTCAAGGTTGAATATTAAGCAAACATTCTACTTTCATATTCCATCCATCTTTGAACCTTTCAACCTTCATAATTCTTTGATATTGAGTTCTTGGTAGTGAGAAAAAAAAAATCATATACCACACCGCTACTTCATTTTCATCTTTCAAAGTTGCTGAAGATCAAAGGAAGGTGATAGGAGTTCCAGTCGGTGAAGAACGAGTTGTTCTTCGTGATTCACATGAGATAGACGATTTCATAAAGCTAGGAGTTGCTACAAGAGAGCAGAATCCATGAGAGCTTTGGAAATTGCAGCTGGAATTGGTGTACAAGAGCACATAATTCAAGAGAGCTGTCGAAATTGCAGCCAGGAGATCAGATAGTACATGTCATCGTCGTCTAGTTTGGTAGACTGTAAGTTACGAATCGTTTATAGTGGATTGACTGGCAAAGTGCCCTGAGTTTTTTTCAGTTGGGTTTCTCCGTAATTATACCATTGTTCTTTACTGCTTTATTTATTAGTTGTATGATCTGTGGTATTTAAACACATGTAAAAATGACTTTCATGATTAACCATCCAGAGATAATTAATTGGTAACTTGTTACCTATTAATTAATAATTTTAATTCCGTATAAATCGTATAAAATACCTATTCACCCCCTCTAGGTATTGCTAGGGTCGAACTACGCGTTATATACAAATGATGTAAATCGTTTTCAATCGAATGAGATTTTTCCCTCCATTTTTCACAGTTTCTTCTTCATTGCTTCTTCTTCTTCTCTCCTTCTGCTATTCTTTTTCAATATGGTATCAGAGCTTTAATATCTTCTAATGTTGAATTTACTAATCAAAACTATTGAAATCCAATGGCTTCAGTACCTCCAAATTCATCATCTACTATCAATTTGGCAATCGATGGTGGAACCCGTCTATATTTTCTCCATCATTCAAATAATCTTGGCATTGTTCTTGTCTGACTAGAGACAACTATTCTTCTTGGAGTCGATCAGTGATGATCACATTGTCCGTAAATAATAAATTAGGATTCATCAAAGGATCCATCCCGCGTCCAGAAAATGATCAGGAACTACTCAACTTATGGATACACAATAACAACATTGTTATTTATTGGATTCTCAATCTCGTATCCAAGGAAATTTCTGCAAGTGTCATATATTCTGAGTCTGCTTTTGAGATCTGGACAGATATAAGGGAACGCTATCAACAGAGGAATGGTCCTCATATATTCCAGCTTAGGAGAGAATTGATGAACCTCACACAAGGAAAACTATCTGTAAGTTCTTATTTTACTATGTTGAAGACAATTTGGGAAGAACTTAGCAATTATAGACATATACGTTCCCTCTTCGTCTTTATGTTCCTCTCAAATCTGATTACAGATAGTCACAAAGAAAATAGACATGATCGCAATCGACCCTAATTAATACAGATTGGATCACAAAGGGTCACAATTAACATATAATCTTCAATTATCTACCTCCAACACATCATACCACTCTGCACCTACACCTAACACCTAAAGGCGTTTTAAGTGATGAAAATGCATTGGAGTTGATAGGGGTGGGCGTGGGTTGGGTTGGGTCGGTTTTTTCCCCAACCCAAACCCAACCCAACATGATCGGTTTGACTAAAATTCAACCCAACCCAACCCATATAAAGATTGAAACCCACCCCGGTCGGGTTGGGTTGGGCTGGTCGGGCTGACAATTGGGACGATCTANCTACCTCCAACACATCATACCACTCTGCACCTACACCTAACACCTAAAGGCGTTTTAAGTGATGAAAATGCATTGGAGTTGATAGGGGTGGGCGTGGGTTGGGTTGGGTCGGTTTTTTCCCCAACCCAAACCCAACCCAACATGATCGGTTTGACTAAAATTCAACCCAACCCAACCCATATAAAGATTGAAAACCAACCCAACCCAACCTAACTACATGTCGGTCGGGTTGGGTCGGGTTGGTCGGTTTGAGACACGTCAAGATTAATTTAGCTAACTACGTAGTATGTATTGTATAACGAACAAACTCTTTCAAATATAAAATGCAAACCCAATGCAACAGAGAAATAATTTCGAACTATACCTTCAACCTATGGCTCTGGTATACTTTCCCCA
>CAIGRO010141119.1:0-12461 GCA_903798355.1 Fraxinus baroniana | reverse complement strand
CCACAGTTATCAAAAAAAAAAAGAATGACACACTACCTAGCGTGTCCGACACATGTTGGACACTAACATTCAGAACGAGGCGTGTGTTGACCTAAAGGAGTTCCATTTGAAAGAGCAATGTATTCCAAAAAAACATTTTCCAGAGAGTGGGACCAACTTGATGTGGTTGTAAAATGTCTGAATAAGTTAAACTTTCTGTAGATGTCAGTTGGATCGATGTAGTTGAAAAGAGTATTCATGTAGCAGACCTTCAGGTTACAGAGAATAAGGCTGAGCTTTATATTGTTTGTGTATAGAGTTTCAAACTCCCTCAAGATGATGATCAACAACAGAAGGCTCAATGAGCTGCTAGGATTTCAAGAGAATGAAACTTTCTCGTATTGCTTGATATTTGTGAAACGTTGCGAAGATATTTGAAAATGGAAATATTCCATTTACCAGAAATCACAATATATTCCGTGCGTTCTAATTACCTAAAGATACCAAAACAAAAGAACTTACAATTAATGGCTCTGCATCCAAAGTGAAGTAGCAAAATTAGCATTCAAATTGACTGGATGCAGAGTGAAGTAGCAAAATTAGCATTCAAATTGACTGGTGCAAAAGTGCGTCTACCTGAAGAAAGTCTGCTGCACCTGAATGAGATTTGCTGGCACATAAGCTTGATTTTTCGGTCCACCAGAAAAACTGTAGGGCGACTGATTTTGCATATGATTCTTTTTCAGCAAATTCAGTCATTTTTCATTTTCATTTCACAGAAACAGAGCCTCATCCACACTTTCTTGTTGTTACTTTAGAGACTTGTTACATTGTAGCACAGCAAATCAGTCCCAAACTAGCTAATCCAACTCATACTCTGAAAGTTTAGTCTTTCGTATTATGTTCTTCCTCCATGTATGCATGAATTTATCACTATCACTGATCTTTTAAATTACATGTAAAGGCATGACTTAGCTCAGCATTAATTGTAACCACCTGAGTTTTTTGAATCATGGTGGTCAATCAAATTCATTGTAGATGAACATTTGGTTACTTGCATCATAGATTTGTTCTAAATTGTTGTGATTCTATGTAATCAGTTATGGGAGGCTTTTCATGTCACACATAGCTGAAGATATAACTGATTCACCAACATTTTCAGGTGATTACATGTATTCTAAAATCTCCTCGGCCATGTGCTGATTCTTCTATGATTTCTTAGTGGTTCAAAAATAGATTAGTGATTGCATAACTTCTTGTCAGTGCAGATGGCGTTCCCAAAGAGGGACTCAGAATACAGGATGTACTTGTTAGGATAGCTGTCTTACTTCTTATCAGGGACAAAGTAAGCTCGATATCCTGCTGTGAGATGCTTCAAATCTCTCTGACTTAGAATATTTGGTATTTAGTGTTTCTGGAACTATAGTTACCCGTTCAATCTTTCTGCATCTCTATTCTCATTGTTTATGAAGATGAAAGCTAACTTTTATTCCTTTCCTTTTCGAACCTGAATATGCATGTTACTGGGTTGGGGGCATGTGTAGCCATGTTTGTTCGTTGAATAGAACTTTTGAATGAATTAGTTATTTCATCCCCTTGCGTTCTGAATGTATTAGACTATCTGTCTTTTTACAGGTGAGAGCTTCGTCGGTGTTGAGTTCTACCCTTTTTGCAGATGACATTATATCCCGTTATCCAGCATTGAAATCTTTAAGACTTTGGAAGGAGGATCACGATAAGGTTCTGCTACAAGCAGTATTGAAGTACGTTCCTTTCCTGTTCTTACTTCTACTCTTTGTTGTTTAATTGAAGTTTCATAACAAAATGAAATTGCTGCAGTGTATTTTCAACGGGAAAATGGTTTGGAATGGAGGGAGTTAGTATTTAGTTGGATATATGTGTGAGAATAGGTCCTTAAGGATGCCTTCCCTCACCTATTCAAGCAGCTAGAGATTAAAAAAATAAAAAAAAATACAATAAAATAAAATTTTCTAGAGGTTGCTGCGGTGTAAGGGAATCAGATTGTTTGAGATGTGATGTTCAGAAGAATTGGCAGAATTCGACATTGAAGTTCCAGCAGTTGCTTGCTGAGCTCTATAGTGTTGACATAGTACCTGCCGAGGAGGACAGGATGATTTAGAGGGGAATAAGGGGAGGCCTGTACTCTCATTCAATCTTTTGATCTATTACTATTAAAGTGGCAGAACTTGTCTTTCCCTTGGAAAAAGATGTCTGAAAGGTGCGCCTCTAAGAAGTTGCATGTTTTTATTAACTACAGCTGGGAAGGCAAGGCTATTGAGGGCTGATAACATGAGAAGCAGGAAAATAATGTATGTTTTGTTGTCTTGTCTAGTGGCTCTGAGCTATGATTTTTTGCTGCTTCATTTGTTTGGGTATCTAGGCAGTCCCTGGGATGTGTGACCTACTGAAAAGTGAGTATCTCAAGGATACTTTCGCTGGTTTGGCAAGCCTGGGTAGTCCGTTGCTGTCTGATGTGGGCTTGTTCAGCATGAAGGTGTACTGGCTAGGTGTGGAGAACCTCATAGGTCTATACAATGTGCAGAAATCTCACTCACGGGCCTAAAGTATGAAAAAAAAAAACTCTTGAATGTGAGAGCAAGGGATTAACCAATGAATGACAAGCTCAATGAAAGGGATTGCAGAAAGCACCCTTCTTATGGAAGGGGTTGAATGGGACTGAATATTCACTTTTGAAGCTGAACAGCTCACTACTTTCCCCGCTATTTTCTGAACTTCATGGGAAATTCCGTTATGTTCAGAATCCTGAATATATATTTATATGATAATCTTTGATAGTTTCTAGTGCATACTCCCTTTCTGTATTATTCTACTCAATTTGGTATTGATCTTGTCCTCTTTGGACCTAGCCCATATGTTTTTGTTCTTGGGCTTTCACCCAAAATGCCTCACACCGGTTGGATGTGGTCCTTTATATTATAATTCATTCCTATTTTCCTTCCCTGGGCGATAAGAATTGGGTCTGCTGCACTTTCTTCTTCTTATAATTTTTTTTTTTTTTTAATTTATCGAAAAGGAGTGAAAATTATGATGATATAAGAAAAATACTAGTACCGCCTCTCCTGAGATGCAATTTAGAATGGCTTCAATTGTTGGTCAGTCAGAACAAAACATTAGTAGGATACCAGGTCTAGATATATATTTATTACTAGTATTTTTTCTTTCAATTGTCTTTTGGATATGTAATATCTGTTGACATTTGAAGCAGCTAATGTTAAATTTGATCTAATTTGTGTAACTTACACGAATTATGGGCCCATTTTAGCATGACTTTTGAAAAGCCTAAAGGAGTTTTGGAGTCTCAAAAGTTGGTTTTGGACCCGTTTGATTAATCTTATGAAAGTACTTAAAAATTAGTTTCTAAACAAAAATTAAAGTAGCTTCCTCAAAATGCTCTTCTACAAGAAACAAAAGCCATTCCAAATGGACCCTATATCTACTACATTTTAATTTGCTTTTATTTGTTGGTATTGTAGGCATGGTTATGGAAGATGGCAAGCAATTATTGATGACAAGGACTTGAGAATCCAAGAAGCGATTTGTCAGGAGCTGATAGATCTTCCTGGTTCTGGAATCGTTCAAGCACAGAATTCGGCTTTAGGATCTTCTCAATTGCAATATGCATCTTCAGGGACTTTTCAAGCTCAAGTTTCTGCTTCTGGAGTTCCTCACACACATGGTCTTTCTCTAGAATTTTCTCAATCACAAAATAGTGTGAACTCGGACCATGTTGAAGCACCTGGAAATCAGACTAGGGGAACCAGCAGTGGGAATGATCTCGAAGGAGGTGTTGCACATGGAACTACAGATACTGCAGCTCCTGCACAAGTTTCTCAGGATCAGTCCATGCAATATCATTTTAGAGAGATGCAGAGAAAACTAGTTGAGTTTGTTAAGAGAAGGGTGCTGCTTTTAGAAAAGGGACTTAATGCAGAGTACCAGAAAGGATATTTTGTAAGTTCTTCGAAAAATGTTCTACTTATATTATTAGAGGAAAAGTCTTGGGGAGATCTTAATATAGTTGATACGATTTTCACACCTCATCAGTAATGGACGCGCTCGAAAGCAACTTTCACTATAGCTTCTGCTTGTAGTACAAGGGGAATGTTATTATTTAGGCTGCAGTTTATGTTGTAATTATATAATTCCTATTTACTTTTCTTGAAATAAAAGAATTATTTTTTACCCGCAATTATATTTTCTGAATAATGTGATTGTCTCAGGATGACGAAAAAGCAAATGAAATTCCTCATGATGAGACTGGGGAAAAGGTTGCAGGCACACCAAATCCAAGTTTTGATGAATTGGATACCCAAATGATTGATCAGTTGCTTCCAGTTGAAATGATTTGTGAGTGTAAAGGCTTCTTGTAGTTTGTTTGGAATATTGACAACTATACAAGTACCGTGTCCATTTCAATTGAGAAAATCAACCTTTGAATTTGTCCCTGATTTGTGCATAAACAATTATAATTGTGAAAAACCACATGGTCCAAGATGGCTTGAAGAAATGCATTATAGCTGGTTTAGGGCTTTATTTTATTATGAATTTCCATGTTTTGTTATGTAAAGTAGTTTGTCTGGAACATTGACAACTATGAATTTCCATGTTTTGTTACGTGATGAATGTTAAGGGTGAGAATGTGAAGTAAGTTTTCATGTAGTACTTCTGTTTCATTAGTTCTCTTCATTCTGATTAGTAAATTATAGTGTCGATTTGTGGTTTGGTTTAGATTGGATGAATTGCGAAAGCTCTCCATTTTCGTCCATAGTTTTCTTTGTTTGCCTATCTGTACAATTGGTTCGCATGTGCCTTTTGGCCCTATGAAAGCAATAACGTGCTCCCCCATATTTTTGTCATACAAAATTGTCTCCGTATCTGTAGAAATTTTTACTTCTTAAATACCTTCCTTTTGTTTTAATTTAATCTCTGGTAGTTTTGCTGGAGTAGTAGTGGTTATTAAACTTCTATAGTTTGATGTAGCTGTACCTTTTTTTTCCAATAAAATTCTCTTTTATGACTTGAGAAATGCCCTTGACATTTGCATCATAATTTTGCTATTTCTAAAGCTTCTCACTGCCAACCCTATTTTTGTAGAACCCTTACCAACTGGATTCTGAGGAACCTATTAATAGTTTTGCTTCACATTCTTGAGAATGCCCTTGAGAATGCCCATCTTTAGGAGACATTGCTTCTATCATCTTTTAGTGCAACAACCCCCTACTGGCTACTCATTTTCTTCTGTTATGATTTATAAATCTGTCACTCTTTAAGTCTCTGAAGCCACCTTTGATATACATGGAAGTTGAAACTCTTCTTCCGTGGAAACCTTCTTGAAATTTTTTGCAGAATTCTCAACCTTGTAAAGGTGGTTGTAGTTGAATTTGAGAGAGGAATATATAATCATAAGTTATCAAGAAATGCCCATGAATTCCAGGAAGTTCCGTGTGGGTTGGTTTAATAATTTTTTATTTCTTAGAGAGGCCATTTATAATGTTAATTGATCTCATGAATTGGTAGTCGTTCATGCTAAGATTTTATTAATTGATCGAAATGTTTTGCTCACTTCAGGATTTCAGTGAAGTTCACAAATATGTATGTAATGAAGATATGATATTTACATCATATTTTAGGGTTAATGGGATTGTGCAAGTTGTTGCTATACTATAAATTAGCAGAGTAAATCCTGAATCTTTTCTTCCCTTTTCAAATGCAGCACCAGATGGGATTTCCTTGGTAGTTTGTGACAATGAATCAGATCGCTTGGATATGGCTCGGCTCTATAATGAGGTAAATTATACATGTCTAATCTTATTGGCAGTTGGATGTATTGCATTTCGCTTTGCATATTTTCTTGACCAATCTCGTCTGATAAGATGGCTAGAGACTATTATCTGCTTTTCATTTGTTTGTAGATATGCAAGGTAGTTATGGAAAATGCCCAAGATGCAGAAGCAGTATATTCAGCTGACAAACCAATGAGTTTGAAGGCGAGAACAAATCTTGCTTCTTTAGAAACATTTGATCAAGAGATAAACCAAATACTTTTTGCTTCTCCTCCTTTGGATACGGCTCCTAAAGATGATAAGTCAGGAGTTGAACAACAAAGTTCCTCATCTACTCTTGTTGGATAATAATACTGTGTCGGCCATGAAAGCCTATCCTCCAACAGAATGTAATCTCACTGATCCAAACCTGGAAAGAGAAATCAAGAATCCACCAAGTAACGTGCGTGTGCTAGAGTCGTGTTCGACTGCTGATAGACCTGAATGTTCATCAAATGGAATTGGTGATATTGAAATGGACAAAAAGCTTGAGAATAGTTATGATCCCGATTCCAATACTCATATTAAAGATAGAAACCAGGCTCTGGGATCATCTTTCTAGATTAGATCTTAGCTGCATTTTGTCAGTTAAAAAATATACAGGTGCAATGTAGTAATGGACTAAAGATCAACATAGAAAATTTGAGAATCTTGTTGGGTTGCTTTATATGTAGCAACATGAATAATTTGTTTTTGTTGAATTGGGATTTAGTCACTTGGACAATGTTCTCAAGTATTTTTATTTTTATTTTTTTTCTCGCAATTGTGAAGTACCTAAAATACCTGTTAAACTTATTTTACTGTTGCTCGTGTTTTGAGTTCACCTTTTATGAGGGATATATTATTTTCATCTTTTACTTATTTTAGGTATACCTCACTAATTAAGACAAGCACAAGAAAGGATGTTTTAATCCACTAGTACAAGGGAAGGAATTACCTCTTCTGAACCACAACAGAAAGACTCGTTATCATAGCTTGTGAATATTTCTCCTCAATTGAAAGAGTACCTACAGTTACTAGAAGTCTAATGTCTATTAGGTTCAGTTACGATTTTTTTTTTTTTTTGATATGAAAAGAACTTTCATTAAACAAATCAATATACCGATTACAGACGATTATCAAGCCAGATAGCTTGAGAAACACGGCCTGGAATACTATCCAACCAATACCTCTTTAGCATGCCTAGCTAGCTTATGAGCCACCATATTACTTTCCCTGTAAATATGGGAAAATTTTCAGTTAACAAATTGGGTGGCAAAATGTTTCACTTCCTGGTACAACACTCCTAAAGAAGAGTTTAACATGCTTTCTGTTTGAAGTGATTCAATAACCAACTTGCTGTCACTTTCTACCATAAGGTTTTGGATTCCCAAGTTGACACATAGCTGCATTCCTCTAAAAATGGCCAGGAATTCAATCACTTTACTCTCATCGACACTTATTTCAATCTTGGACATTGCCATAATCACTTTACCAGAAGAATCTACAACCCCTATTCCAGCTTTCTCCAGTTCTTTAAATGTTGCCCATCCACATTTAATTTCAGAAAATTTAAATCTTAAGGTGTCCATTTGAAATGTTTTCGAATCTGAACACAATTTGTCTTCCTTACTTTGTTGAAACTCTCTAACAAACCCAAAGCATTATCAGCTGTCTTTCTTGGATCCAGCCTAATTTGCTCGTGCACAAATTTATTTCTTCTGAACCAAAAACTTCAAAGAAGCGTGAAGAAAGTATCTAGCTTTGTTACTTCTTTTTTCTCACATAAAGCCGGTGCATTTTCCTTGATTGATCTGCAGTGATTGTTGACAAATTCATGAAAGAAATTATTCCAAACCCCTCTGAGCATATTGCAATTTATCACAGCATGGTTCAGATCCTCAATTTCTGAATTACATAGACTGCAAATACTCTGCCTTATGATATGTTTTTTCTCCAGATTAAGGGCTGTAAGTAGTCCATCTTTGCATGCTCTCCACGCAAAAAACCTTAACCTTATGCGGCACTTTCATCTTCCACAAATGTTTCCACAGTAGTTTCTCAATTAAGCCATTTGAGGAGCCTGCTTGCTACTGTCCAATGTAATTAAAGATAATTCTGTAGCAACTACGAACGCTAAAACAGCCACTTCTTTCAAGGGACCAGAACATTCTGTCTTTTGCTTCGTCTGGGCTGAGATAAATTTTTTCAATGTCAGAAGCTATACTTGGGTTGAAGAAAGTTTTAAGTTTGTCCGAATCCCATGTCTTTCCATTTTGAACAAATAGAGAGTCCACTGTGTCGTTTCTGGAGTTTTCCCACACCACATTTCCTTCTAACAACAAGGCGCGATGTCCTGGAACCCATTGGTCGTGCCAAATATTAACTGATTTTTCATCTCCTATGCGCCATTTGCTCCCTATTTGAATCCATCTTCTTGCCTCCCAAATGCCTCTCCATGTGTATGAGGGACTATGACCCAGGCTAGCTTTCAAGAAAATGCAATTTGGGAAATATTTTGCTTTGAACAATCAATAAAGCAGTGAGGAATTCTCTTGGGAGAACCGCCACCCTTGCTTTGCTAACAATGCTAAGTTGAAGCATCTAAGATCCTTGAAGCCTATTCTTCCAACAGCTTTATGATGACACTTTTTGCTCCAACTTATCCAGTGGATCTTTCTCTCCCTTCCTTTTTGTCCCCACCAAAAATTAGACATCATACTTTCAAGCTCATGACAGAATGTAGTAGGTAGTAGAAAACAGGACATAGTGTAAGCTGGAATAGAGAGAGCTACAGCTTTCAAAAATACCTCCTTGCCACATTGGGATAAAAGCCGTTCTTTCCAAGATTGAAGTTTCTGCCATACTCTCTACTTGATAGACTGAAATTCTCTTTTCTTCGATCTTCCAATAATAAGAGGAAGGCCCAGGTATTTCTCGTACTACTGAATCTCACAATTACTCTACATATTTTTTATTTCAGTCCTTCTCTCCTCACTAACATTATTGCTGAATATCATTGCAGTTTTTTCTTTGTTAATTTGTGTCCTAACACGGCTTCATACTTGCTCAACAGGAGTTGAATACGTTTGTTCTCTTCCAAATCAGCCTTGTAGAAAATCATGTTATCGTCTGCGAACAACAGATGGTTGATGTTAGGGGCTCCCCTGCAAATCTTTAAATCGGAGATATCTTGTCTCACTCCTACTTCCTTAAATAAAGCTATGAGGCCCTTCGTGCATAAGAGAAAGAGATAAGGAGATAATGGATCCCCTTGTCTCAATCCCCTGGATGGTAATAAAGGACCTTTAGGCTCTCCATTAATCAAGACAGAAAAGGACACAGACCTTACACTAAACATAACAATAGAAATGAAGGACTCATTAAAACCCATAACCTCCATGACATACTGAATAAAATTCCACTCCACTCTATTGTATGCCTTACTCATATCGAGTTTTAATGACATATAACCCTTTTTTCCTTTCCTTTTATGCTTAAGAAAATGAACTAACTCATAAGCATAATACATTGTCAGAAATAAGACGCCCAGGGACAAAAGCACTTTGACTCTCACTAATAACATTTGTTAAGACCACTTTCAGCCTATTAGAGAGAACCTTTGCAATGAGCTTGTAAATCTCATTACATAGGCTTATAGGCCGAAAATCACTCACTCTAACAACATTTTTATTTTTTGAAATAAGAGTGATAAAAGTATGATTGAGAGGGGTTGGAAAAATACCTGAATTAAGAGCTTAGAGGACAACCACATTGACTGAAGGGCCCCACCACATGCTAGTATTTTTGAAAACATATTGGTGACATTCCATCCGGCACTGGAGCTTTATTAGGGTCCATCTATAGGATTGTTATTTTCACCTCATCAGCACGATACTCGCTTGTAAGACCCATGTTCATTTGATCAGTGACTCTATTAGCAATAAGAGCTAGAAAATCCAGTGAAGCCGAGGGGTTTGAGGTGGTAAATAAAGCCTAAAAATATTGAGTGATCACCCTGTCTCTGTCGTAACCTTCATTCCAACAATCCTCATCATCTAATATTTTGACAATATTTTTCTTCTTTTTCCTTTGTGCGGCCTTCATGTGAAAATATTTTGTATTGCTATCTCCAATCTTAAGCCATAGAGCTTTTGACCTTTGGCACCACATAACTTCATTACTTTCAAGCCAAACTTGCACTTGTTCTCTAGCCTGACTCAATTCATCATTGTTAACTAGTGAAGGATCTCTTTCATGCAAAATCTTGAGGTTAGTTTGGGCTCTCAAAAGCTGTTTTTGCACATTACCAAAAGTATTTTTATTCCATCGCTCCAATACTTGACCACAATCTTTAATAATAGAGCTAATATCAACAGGACTGGATAAATTAGAGTTGTTCGCCTACACATCCTTTATTAGATTCTCACATGTTGCATCATCCACCCACATGGCCTCGAATTTGAAGGGTTTTACAAACCTTTGATAATCTTTACTCATATCCAAATCCACCCAAATCGGAGAATGATTAGAGTATGAATGAACTCCATTTGTAACCGTTGTTGTAGTGAAAGCATTCATCCAAGCAGAATTTGCTAAGAATTGGTCAAACGTTCCCAAACTTTGTTCTGGTTAGACCTTCCATTATACCACGTATATTTTTGTCCGAAATACCCCAGATCTCTCAGTTCACAGTCTTCGACAAATTCTCTAAATGGTAGTAGTTGTCTTTTTGTTCTCATTTGTCTCCCTTTCTTCTCATGGTGAAACAGCAATTCAATGAAGTCTCCCATGAGAAGCCAGGGTTTATCTGAACTACTATTTAAGTGGCGAAGTAGAGACCATGTTCTATGTCTCAAGTGGGTTTCAGGGAATCCGTAAACAGCGGATAAAAACCATTTTTTCACGTTTAGATCCTCATACTCAATACAAGCGTGAATGTGATTAGGGGAATAATTGATCACAGATAAAAAAATGTTAGAAGACCATAATAACACGATACCTCCTTTCCTACCAACACAATTAATAGCCAGACAATTGCCAAAACCCAATTTAAATTTATAAAAGTCAAATTCCTTTGAAGATAAACGGGTCTCCTGTAGGAACAGGACGTCGGGATTTTCTCTCCGCACAATGTTAGAGAGTGATCGAATGTCGCGCGGATTTTTGAGATCGCGGACATTCCAACTGAGGAGCCTCATTGCTTTCAATAGTGCTACCTAGCAGCCACCGTCGATAATTCCATGTCTTTCAGTATAGTGTCAACTTCATCCGCCGGAGAATCAGATGTCCGTCGCTTTTGGAACTTCAGGTTTCCTTCATTTACTTCAGCTCCCTTTCGTTTCTTCGAGCTTTCCAGTACCTGGAGAGTATCTGGGGCCGGAGTGCAAGGAATCAGATCCATGGGCTTTGATAAGGGCGACAGCCTCTTCTATCGTTTAGTATTTGGTCCATCAGGCTTCCTTGAGTACAGGTAAATGGGCCTTATTTCTTTTGGGCCTTCAACATTCATCTGGCCTATGTGATTTTGTTTCTTGGGCCTATTGATTTCATCCAGCCTGTTATCACACTCAGCAGGATTTACTGAATTTACGTTTGATTCGTTTTGATCCTCCCATGAAAATCCCCATTCTTTTAGTTGCTCTGACACTGTCTGTAATTGATCCACATCAATCTTTTCCTTATTTTCCGGCAGAATCATCGGTGCAGTTACCGATAGGGCTTGTGACTCTTCCCCTCCAGTTTCTGATTCCGGTGATTCTTGACTTCCTTCCGGAGGCACATTGTTACCTCTATTTTCCTCAGCTGAAATTTCCTTCACAGGAGAGGGATCACCTGGAAATCTGATTTTGGTTGTTTTCCTAGAAAGTTTCGTGGTCCAAACTCACCTGCTTGGAGCCACGCACCATAAGGATATTTAATTTGTGAGTCCATTTCAGTGTTTGTAATGGATTGCTGACATTCCTTTTGATTAGGACACAATCGACCGCACTCGTAGTAGAAATTGGGTAATCTTTCATATGAAAATCTGACCCAGATAGGATCTTCCTCATCTATGGAAAACATGGAGCCCCGAAGAAGGGGCTTAGAAACATTCAGCTTCACGTGGACACGTAAATATTCCTCCCATACTAACTCACCTTCCTCAGCATCACTTCCTCCATTGTCCCCATCAATTTTCCTAATAATCTACCTGAATAAGCAGTTCAGCCCTAATTGGAAGATCATGAATTCGCACCCAGAAACTAGCCATATTCAGTTGGATCTCTTGCTTCCGTCCATCCACCGCCATCATCAGCACTAAATGTTTATCAAAAGACCACTGTCCTTCACGTAAGACCTTTTCTTTGTCCTGTATTTCTTCGAATTCAATCATCAACAAAGATGAGTTCATCTCTCAAAACTTCACTCCTTTAGTTAGACGCCTTAAGATACAACTCTTCACAAGAGGTCTAGTTCCCTTGTTTAGTATGGATTAAAATATAAGTCAAAATCAATAACTAATTTTAATCATATATTTCATGGGGTTCACAATTTTTCAGCCTCACATTTCATAACTTTCATCTGTTGACACCCTAAAAATGCAGCCCATGATTAAAGGCCCAAGGTGAGAAGCCCAATTGGGGAGTCCAAGATAAA
>CAIGRO010141111.1:0-11950 GCA_903798355.1 Fraxinus baroniana | reverse complement strand
TGATATCACTTTCGCAGTCCACAGAACTAACCAGTTTTTGGCTCAACCTCGCACACCTCATTTGAAAGCTGTGCATCATCTACTCCGTTACATCAAGTCTAGTCCAAGACAGGGGCTGTTCTTTTCCTCATCATCATCTTCACAATTGAAGGCTTTTTCTGATGCTGACTGGGATGCTGACTGGGGGTCATGCCCAGATACTAGGAAATTTGTAACTAGTTTCTGTGTGTTCCTAGGAGATTCTCTCATATCATGGAAATCAAAGAAGCAAACGACCATATCTAGCTCCTCAGCAGAATCAGAATATAGGGCACTGTCTTATACAACCTCTGAATTGGTATGGCTGTATCAGCTACTGAAGGATTTCCAAATAGAGGCACCATCTCCAGCACTCTTATTCTGTGACAACCAAGCACCCATTCACTTGGCTTCCAATCCTATATTCCACGAGAGAACAAAACATATAGAGATAGACTGTCATTTCATTCAAGACAAGATTGCTGAAGGATTTATTAAACTCATGCCAATAAGGTCACAGCATCAACTGGCAGACGCATTTACCAAAGCTCTTCCTTCTACTTCATTACTCACTCTTCTATCCAAGATGGCAGTCAAGGATATCCACCGTCCATCTTGAGGGGGTGTATTGGAACATAAAATTCTGTTAATCTCTGTTAATTCTGTTAATATCCAGCTGGTGTACAGCTGTCTTGGTTGTGTATTTAAATATTACTGGCATTAGTTTGTATCTCGAATTTTTGATTCTTCTTCAATAAAAGATCAGTTCTCTTTCTCTCTTTCTCTCTCTACTGTAATCATCAATACAAATTTTCAGAATCGCTTTGATACCATGTAAACTTATAGAACACCAAAATTTCTGTATTTTTTCTGTCATGTGCTAACACCCAATTTATACAAAGGATATGAACATAAGCTAATAATCATAATGGCCTGATTCTATGGAAAGTAAATATACAACCTACTTTTGTGCAAGTTTTCTATACAAATATGATATCCAAGAAAGGTAGGCATACAACTCATTTTGACAGTAAGCACACGAATATGACAATTGTAAAATTTAATTTTTGTACACAATACCGACTGAAATTAGTACTTTTATTTATTTATTTAATATTTTGAGTAGCAAAATTATTTGACTAAAAGTCTATAACGAGGTCCTGAAATATAAATTATATTACTTACTCATTAATTAAATAACCCTAAACCCTAGACGAAAGAAACAAAGGGTTACAATTTATTTATTTAAACAAACGCCTATTCAAGTAGAGAAATAACAAAATGTAGGCCATTTTGTTCTCATTTTTCGGAATAAATTATTTAGTTCAGTTATTCTATTAAAATCTCATATAGGCATAATTTTCATAAATAAATTATGATAAAACACTTAAGAGTTTACTACTATAAATAATAGAGTTCAACAAATAAAGGAAAAATTTGTAATCCCCAACATACTGTCAAATAGTAAGTTAGGCCTCAAACTTTCATCGTCATCGTCATCGTCGTCGTCATTCTCATAATTATTTATTAATAATTCTCTAATGGTGAAACTTGAAATCGTCTGAATCTTCTTCATACTGTCATATACTTGTTAAAACGTGTCTACATAACTAGTTGAGTAGACGAGGATTGCATGATGAATTGAATTGGAGCACTACGTTTTCGTTATTAAGAATTATTTATGCACGGTTAAAGATCAATTTGCTCTTTTAATCAAGAATTATTCTCTTAGTTAAGCAGTTGATTAGATCAATGCTACAATTTTCTCAGAAGAAATTAAATGGTAGAGAGGAGGTGTGAGCTTAAAGTCATATATGGTGCTGTATAATCAATCTCTGAAGCTAATCTTGGGCGACAAATAAGAATGAAAAACTTGATTTAAGGTAAACGGATAGTCTTTTTTTATTCAAAATTAAGCATGTGACTGCATTACAAATTTTTATTTTTATTTTATATATAAAAAAATCATCATTAAGATTTACTCTTGATATTATTGTCATTGGGGAAATCGTGTATTAAATGCTAAACGACAAACATGAGGTAGGTTGACTGGGAATTCTTAGAATTTTATCATAAATCAAAACTATTTATTATTTGAGGGGTCAAAATAAGATTAGGCCCCGTTTCGTGTCGGTAAAAATCAGATTTTTAATGAATTTTGATAAAAGTTAATGAAATATATAATTGAAAAATTGAAAAAGTTATGAATCCTGCGAGATTAAAATTATTTATTGACTTTAATTTACATTTCTATGAACTTTTTAAGCAACACCAAGATGGGAACCGAGTTGAAGGCACTGAACTGAACATAAGCATATTGTTTAGAAAATGGACAATAATTGCAGCCAAGGCTGCTAGTTGTAGGAGTAGAGGTGGAAAATGGTGTCACTGGAACTATTCTCTCTGTGTTTCAGTTTTATATTTTGAATTTTGTATTCATTTTGAATTTTGTGTTTTGAGTGTTCATTTTGAGATTGTTAAAAATGTGTTCTTTTTGGTATTTTGAAAAATTATTTTTAAAACATCCAAAATGCATTTTGAAAATTTTGCTTTGATTATTACTAAAAACACTTAAAACTATAAATTTGTCGTTTTGAATTTTCTTTGTAAAATTTGAACTTGTTTTCAAAAACGCGTTTTCGAAATAGAAAAAAAAAACACGTTTTCATTGTTTTAAAAAATCGAAAAAGAAAACGATATGAAAATGATAAAAAAAAGATGTCCTAAATTTTCCAATCCTTGAACTTCTTCGTAGTCACTTCCTACTATGTCTCCTCTCCTTTTTTATTTTTTTTCCCCTCCATAATGGACCTAAACCACCTTGACCTGGGTGGCCAATCAAGTTTTAGCAACTCGTACTAGAATTTCCACAATTTCCGTAGTTTCTTATTTGGGCCCACTGACTTCTATATCTTTTTTTGACTGATTCTCGAACATAAAATCTTGTTTTATTATCACTCTAAATTGAAAAAGTTGGTTTGAATTAATTTTTAACTTCATCTTGGCTTGTACAGCTGCATTTAATACTGTAAAATAATTTATCAATTCAAAAATGTTTTAATATTGTTTTAATCATCCGAGGTTTAAAGTTTTTAAATAATTTTTTGTATATAATATTAGAGAGTAGTATTTCTTGTATTGTTCTCCAAACGTGATGAAAATGCTTTCGTACCGCGTCCATAACTCTACAAGCTTTATTAACCAGCGTGAATACTGGAATACTGTTCACAAGTTTCATTAATTTTTTTAAAAATTATGAAAGGATAATCTTTTAAGAGGATTAGTTGACTTCAATTTTTTTTTTTTTTAATTAGGTAAAATATTTATAGATCTACGATCGCAAAGTGGGTTCATCACTAATTGATAGCTCCGAGGAACATATGAAAGTGAATTGAAGTACAAAGAGAAGGGTATACCACAATAGATAAGATGATATAAATTTGCTTTTTTTGCATAGTCGGCTTCAAATTTATTGGTAACAAAACTCCATTTATTTTTCAAGATTCCCTTTTTTTGGTTTTTGCACTTGTGACTTGTCTTATAAGTCCTTGTCAACCAAGAAGCACAAGAGAGGCTAAGGTCTATGGAAACGATCCATTTACCCTTTTATCAAATGAGGAATTGAATAAGCTGGAAACGTGTTGGTAAATTTTCTCATAAAATGCCTTCTCTATCTAGAATTTGGGAAGTGTGGATCCACCTTCCACATGGTGGAGACTATTATTTTCATTATGTAATTGAACGAGAAACCCTAAACTCTATTCTCTTCTTTATTTTTTGTTTATTGATTTTAATAGTCTCCACCATGTGAAAGGTGCACTCTGGTCTTATGAAAGAAATGTATTCATAATGTTATTAACTACTACTCACGCAATGTCATTCTTGCATTTCCATGGACAAGTTTTAGAACTAGTTTGGTAGAGATTAAAATCGGATTAAAATTGAAAAACTAGTCGTTATTGTTGACTTTTATTAGACGGGTGAGATCCAATAACGATCATATTTTCAATTTTAATTGTTATCAAACAAGCTAATATTGTTGAAAATAATAAAAAAAGACCTCGTCTGTGCATTTACATCAACTTCACACAATTGAAGTTTGACGTCAATTGTTCTACTGGTCAGAACTTCCTATATAAGTGTGTTATCCTCTTCCTGAATTTCATCAAGTAACTTTATCGTATTCCAATTCTCAAATAATGGCTATCCATGCATTACGCTTTCTCGTGCTTATACTTGTTATTAGCTTTGTTCAATGTCGAATTCTAAGACTCAACTCCTCTGATGATTTAATCTCAGATGGAATTGATCGCGTTGACGATAAATCTCCTATTCTTACTCCAAATGTTTCTATTTCCATCGCAAACACTTGTGAGCACGAATATGGTTTCCTACCATGTGCACAAAATGCCGGAGGTTACATTTTTCAAATACTGACTTATCAAGGCCTACTTATGTTTGGAGAAAAGGAGCTGAGCACGGGGAGCAGGGTGCTATTTAATATTCTTGGCACCAGCAACATTTTCGGTATTATTTATCGAATCCTCGTGGGGTTACCAGAAATATTGATTATGATCGGTAAGAAGTTCCCAAACAAATGGATCACCTTTCTTGTCACTCATTCGTTGGCAATATACAATTTCGGTATTAATATTGTTAAAATGATAAGAACATAAATTATATCAACATTTTTCTGGCTTCGTGCTCATGAACAAAAAGAACGTTTTTCTCCCCGCAGTATCTGGAGTTTTCAGTAGCAAAGAGGATGCTCAATCTAAGGTTTCACTTGGAGTGGGTATTTATGCTGGAATGACAGTATTCACTCTTACATTGCAGTGGGGTGTATGTGTAATTTTTGGCAGGAGAAAGTTGGCCGAGGAATTGACGTCTAGTCCTACAAAAGTGGCGCAAACTAGTTCAACTTGTTTGCTGGCCAAAGAAGTCATCACTGACTTAAAGGGTCAGCCACTCTCTCATAAATCATTAGAGATTTGCATGAATATATAAGAGCTGATAAGTTTTTCTTTTAACTACAGATACTGGTGTTATGATAGACAGAGAGACTCGTCATGTAGCTGGGATTATGCTCTTGTCTTTGATTCCTTACATAATCATACAACTGGTCGATATCTTCAAAACATCATTCGGAGCTCATGCAGTGATTTTGATATCACTCGCCATGTCATCCACGGCACTAATATTATATTTCGTTTACCAGGTGGCGCGACTGATTCAGAGCTTATGATGTAGAACTAGCTCTATAATATACTTGTCCCTTTTGACATGATTTTACGTGTAATATTTCTAATTTTCTTTTCCTTTTTCAGGTTATGAATCCTTGGATGCAGGAAAGAAGTTTAGCCTACACAAAGTATGAGACACTGAGAACAGGATTTTTGAAGCACATGCAACAACGTGGAAATCTCATTGATGAAAATGGGAACCTTAATGATCCTGTCATCAGAAAGTAATTTTGTAAAAAATTATATGTTGATTTGCATATATAATGCAATGAAGGGTTCTAATTACATGCTTGAATTTGCAGTTTATTTGCTGAAACGGATAAAGATAAAAACAAAAGTATAACAAAGGGTGAACTGGAAAGGTTGATGCATGAATTAATGAATACAGGAGAGATGAACGTTGACAAACAATTTGCTGTTTCTGAAGTAATGAAAGCATTTGATGTTGACCACGACGGGTTAATTAACTATCAAGAGTTTGCCGATGGTTGCAAAAAATGGATTACGGAATCCAAACAATCGACTAAAACTGGTGATACCTCCTCAAGCATTCCCGAGGAAAGCTACATTTTTCATTGCCTTTTATATTTATTGATGCTAATTTTTGCAAGTTTTCTATAAAGGTATTATATTGGAGCTTCTAACATCTCTTAGGATAAAATAAAATTTTTCACGATTCTTCTGTTGGTCTTCCATAACAGAAGAAAAAAGATGATCCCAAGGATAGATATCTGATATGGTCGAAAATTCTAAAAGATGCTAGAACGCAGTTACTTAAATCAGAATCACTTATCACAGACTACGGGAACACCAACATTGAGGGAATTAAGAAGTAAAATTTTTTATACTCTACCTCGTTGTATTTTCGTTTTATCTTAGGTTAATTTATTTGCTGACAGAACTTCGTCATAATCTCTTTTTCTGGCAGTCTATTCAAGCAAGTCGATACAGGCTATGACAACGAGATATCAAAAACTGAACTAGAGCAACTAATCCGTTCACTCAATTTCGGAGAATTTGAGCCAAATTATGACGATGTTGTAAAGGAGCTGTTCAAAGATTTAGACAAGGATGGTAACAATGTGATTGATGAACCAGAATTCATCAATGGACTAATAGAATTTGAGAATAAAGCCCTCCCTGCTGCAAAGCACTCGGATGAGAAGGGAAGTTTTGATGAAGTTCACAAGGTAAGTAGCATCTCTATCCATGAAGCCATTTTTATCCTTTAGACAGTTCACTGATTACATTATATATATTTTTTCCTTATTACCCTTTGAATTGCAGACTGTGAAGGAAAAAATGGTGCATGGAGAGTCATCAGTATGGATTTTTATCAAATCTGTATTACAAGTGTTGCTGGGTCTTATTACAATGACCTACCTTGGAGAACCTCTGACAACTAGTATCCTACAGTTATCATATTCCATGAATGTTCCTTCTTTCGCCATATCGTTTGTGGTAGTGCCATTGGCCATGAATTGCAGAGCAGCGATAGCTGCAATCTCTCCAGCCAGTCACAAGAGTGAAAAGAGTGCTTCTTTGACATTTTCAGAGGTTCGTCTCTCTTTTAAATTATCCCGTTTAAAAGTTCAGGCAGTTACAGAACAGACAAAAAGTCCCCAATATGTCGATGGCATTCATACGGTGACAGTTGAAATGGGAACCTTAAGAAAACCATGTTGTCACACATGCATAACAACGTGAAACATGCAAAACATACTTATTTGCCTCATTTGATTTGCAGATTTATGGAGGCATTGTAATGAGCAACATCTCAAATTTGACAGCACTATTAGCAATGGTGTATGCAAAGGATTTGACTTGGGATTATTCTGCAGAAGTGTTAACAGTTTTGGTGGTTTGTGCCATAATAGGGTTTCTTGCGTTCTCACGCACCAGTTATCCTCTATGGACTTGCTTATTAGCATTTTTCCTCTATCCATTCTCCTTAGGTTTGTTTTATTATGCTCAATTTGTTTTGCATTGGAATTAACCAGATTATACTAATCTGTTTTTTTTTCTTTCTTTAATCAAACTAAATATGTTAATGTTCCTTCATTACGAGGATGTAATAATCAAATAAATGTCGGCTACAGTCATTTTTTTTTTTAAACTCTCTCTACTTTTATCTAGTTCTACATGTCATTATTGTATCATTTTGGCCACTAATAAATGGTGTGATGACCCCAATTCACGGGCACTACTAACAAATAGCTTGATGCGAGTTGTTTGATTAATATAACTTATCTAAGAGATATTCACTTTATTATGAATATATTTCAATTGGTATGTCCCAGGTATGCACCAAATTTACATACATATTATATAAATTTGATGTATGTTAACTTTGCATATTTATCATATATGTAAACTACATGAAAATGTAGAATGTAGTGGATTGAGAGAGTTAAATTACATCACAAAAAATTTGAGTGACTGTGAATAGTTATTGAAGTTATTATTTTCTTATTGTAAGTCATTCAATTTTTTACAGATTTCACTGATGGTGATTCGATTAAAAAATATTAACGTTAAATCCTACGTTGCATTAGTTACCAATATGTCATCAAAAATATTTTTGTTATGTCAAGTCCACAAAAGTTGTAGTTTAAACAAAAAAGCGGCTTACCATAAAAATTATGCAAAAAAGAAAAAAAAAATTACAAAATTTAAAGTTGCATTACGCTTTCTCATTTGAGTTTAATCCTAAATTCCTAATTCTCCATTTTTATACTAACCTGGTATAATAATTATGTTTGTTGACACACTGACATTGCTCGTAGGATTTAACTTTTAACATTTTTAACTTAATGATCATTGGAGTAAGCATTAGAATAACATCTATTAGGATAATACTTATGATTACAACTTTGTGAAATTGGAGCACATCAAATGGATTTTACAAATATCTTTCCAAATAGAGATTTAGAGAATATTTTACACAAAACTATCTGAAGGATTTTCTTTGATCGAGCAAGAAAAGAAGTTTCTAAGTTGGTGAAGTCATTGTATGACTTGAAACAAGTTACAAAATAATGGCATGAAAATTTTAATAAAGTCATGATTATGGAAATTAGATTTAAAATCAATGAGTGCGACAAATACATTTATTTTAAAAACAAAAGAGTGCATTTCACTAGGTTTTAGTGGGTGAACCGAATAATAGGGTTGCACTGGGTTGGGTCGGTTTGTGAGACTGAACCGATGCGACCTACAATTATTTTAAATTTATTTTACCTAACCCAAACTCGAGTTTATCCCTAAAGTGACCTAATTGGCCTGGGTCTGTTTGGTTTTTCGGGTTGTGGTTTTCAAGCTTAGTCCTACTCAATATTGTAAAGTTGTGAATAATTTCGTACTACACAAATGTGAAGTTTTATTGTACATAAATGAGGATTTAAATAAAACATATTGAAAGCTTGCTATAAGGGTCATATTGATAAGAGATGAATTTTGTTTGATTGACCTNAGGGAATCAGGTTTTGGTAGCTGCTATTGGCTTGCAGAAGACTGTTGATATGGCTTTTGGGGAGGTTTGAAGGCTTGACACACGCCTCTATATAGCATTGCATCATAACATTTTTTTTTTTTTTTTTTTTTTTTTTTTTTATAATTTTCACAAGATACATAATACATTACATTGTCTATAAATTTAAGTAATCAAACATATCATAATAATATTGTTGGAATATTTATATTGGTGATTGTGGCGGATGAAGGTATTTTGAGTTAGGGGTACAATTAAACCCTATACTGATCAAATACTTTTGTTTTTTTATTTTTGAATTCCGCACTTGATTCGAGAAAACGAGAATCCACGTTTAAAAAAGATTCATTTATTAATATTTTTACATCATTTTCATCCATTTAATTCCAAACAATCATTTTATTAATATTCTGCTTATATCACAAGAAAATTTATATTTACATTTCAAGAATTTATAGTGTATTTGACACTAACAATCAATTCGAGTAATCTATAGGAAAAATATGTAACCAATATTCAATGCTAATAATCAATCAAATAAATACAATTTGTTAAATATAAGTTAAATTGGATATAATCATGTGTACATGAATGTGTATGTATGGGGTTAAGGAAAGCTGAAATAACATTAATCTTTTTCAACATTAAGTTACTTTAAATTAAATAACAGTACTCATGATTTTCTAACAGAATCAAACTTGTAGTGCCTCCTCCTTTAAGAAGATCAAAGACATGCATGCATTGCAGCAGTTTTTGGAATTCGATACAACACAACTGTTTTGGTGGGATAAATGGCTATCTTTTCTTGTAGGGGAGATATTGGTGGATTGGTTTCTAATAAAATGTTACGAAGGTCTTTAGATGTTTGGTACCACACTGATATGATATAAACACTGTCCAGATGGGGTATCATCAGAGCGACACGCTCACCATGCTGTTTAATGTGGCTAAACAGGATAAATATAAATACTTGACTCCTTGTACTGGAATTCCAATTTCCGAAAAAAGGACTGTTATGACTGACATTATAAGCATAGCAAAGTATTTTCTATTAATTGCATAAGAGAATGTAATTTTTAATGTGCAATACATGCTTTTGAAATCGGTATCGTTAAATATCTTTGATAGAATATGCAAGCAGGATGAATTTTACTAGAGAATGTTCTGCATCATCCTATCCCTCCTTAGCTAGTGCTTAGCGTTGAATTTGATTCCTTTTTAGATGTTTGGTACCACACTGATCATATGATATAAACACTGTCCAGATGGGGTATCATCAGAGCGACACGCTCACCATGCTGTTTAATGTGGCTAAACAGGATAAATATAAACACTTGACTCCTTGTACTGGAATTCCAATTTCCGAAAAAAGGACTGTTATGACTGACATTATTAGCAAAGTATTTTCTATTAATTGCATAAGAGAATGTAATTTTTAATGTGCAATACATGCTTTTGAAATGGGTATCGTTAAATATCTTTGATAGAATATGCAAGCTGGATGAATTTTACTAGAGAATGTTCTGCATCATCTATCCCTCCTTTGCTAGTGAATTATTTGTGTGACCTTTGTGCTTAGCGTTGAATTTGATTCCTAAAAGTTACTTGTGAATTTTTGTAATTCCAGCATAACTTTGTTCCTAATGAAAGTTACTCTTTGGTTTCCCTTTTTCTTCTTTTCTCTGGTATATATCCTGCTATATTCAACAAGCACTATTTCTAATCATATTTCAGGCTGTAAGGAAGGCCATTGCTGCTGGGTTTTTCGCTAATGCTTGTCGATTAGAAGTAAGTATTCAATCGTACGTAGACCTAATGACCCTAATTATTGTTTCAGCATTGATATCTTTGACTAATAATAATTGCCTGTGTATCTAACTTGGATCAATTTGTGGTTGCTTATTTTGTTAATGCCATTTAGTCTCTGACACCAAACAATAATGACCCAATTTTTAAATTTTCAAATCGCTACCAAAACTAATAACCTTAACAATCTAAAATATATGAAATTAACAGGCACAATTTAATTGATAACAATTGATAACCAAATAAATACTAAAAATGCATAACATAATTTTAAATTTATAACCCGACAAAATATGTCTTAAATTTGAAAATAAAAACCCTTACGAGATAAACTAAGAAATTTCTGAAAAAAAAAAAAATGCATTGTTACACCGAATTATTTTTATTGAGTTCCATAAATATTGGCACCACGACTACACCTCATCGCCCGCCAACCAACGATCCGTTCTAACCTGTGACGTAGGCGGAAAATGGGTGAGTATACATGAATACTCAATAGGACACGAATTAATGGTGCAATCCCGAATAAAATATTGAATCACGCGTCAAATCTTTGAAAATCAGTAAGAGCTCAAATATATCATATCTTTGGTACCGGATGACCATTACATATAATAACATAACATCTCATATCATAGCTTTCATTAGCATAATATTCATCAAATAAAAAAATAAAATTAAATAGGACTAATCACTTGCACCTCGTAATCCTATCTTGTTAAATTAAATGAGTTCTTGAAAGATGAAAAACCAAAATCATGTTCCAAACTATTTTTCTGCCTCTACTTGTGTCATATATCTATAATTACCTATACAATGATAACCTAAACTCTAAAAAAGTTGATACATAGTGGGAAACGTGTGGAAATGGGATATGATAATTGGATATGAATATTTGAAATTAAATTTTGACTAAGTCTTATCAATTTAGGATTCCCTCACATGTCAAATCAACCATAACTAAAAGAAATATAAAATAGAATAAAATAAAAACAAACACATATCATACACTTGCTTCCCATTAAAATTCACAATTCATTAAAATAACTTAACTAAATTATCGTTTAATGCAAAATCTTTCGACCTTAATAACTTGAGTTTCGCTTATTCGAATTAACTTTTTTCTCGAGCCTAATATTCATAATTAATTAAGATCTATCCAACGAGTCAAATATCCATATATTTATTATAACTCTAGATATGTCAAAATGGGGCCTGGCCCGCACACTCGAAAGCCCGTGCACAGCCAACTTTTAAAAAAACCCGACCCATGCTGGCTTTCGGACCGGGTTGGCCCGGACCGGGGAAAAGAAGGTGCAGCCCAGACAGGACCGAAAGCCCGCATAGGCCGATTTTTTTTTTTGGGCCGTTTGGCCTGCCCGTTTTTTTTTTT
>CAIGRO010141075.1:0-10993 GCA_903798355.1 Fraxinus baroniana | reverse complement strand
TTTAGCAATATAAAAATCTAGCTTATCATAATATTGAAATTAAATATGCAAAAGATGAACGACAACACCGGAAATTGATCAAACATGAATAAATCTGGAATGAATTATGCCCCAGTTTTCCACCTCTGTTTTCGTGTGTATACGTGTCCGTCCTTTTATGATTTTTTGCTTCAACTTTTCGTGTGTCTTTATGTAACCAAGGCAACCACCAATTTGTGTAATAACAATTAATTCCCCAGCATCCTTTTTCCTTTTCCAAATTGAGGTCCAATTAAATCCAACGCCTAGTTAAATTAATGCTCCCTAAATAGTCCTCGATTCTTTCATCTAATGCAAGTTCATCCTTGTACTTTAGATTTTGCCATTTTTCGCCACATTTTGCTTCCTTTCTTCAATTTCTTTTCATTTCAAAGAGTTTTACATATTAAACATAAAATGCAATAATTTAGAATATATTTTGTTAAAAGAACTATCAAATATTGTTATTTTTTATCCCGAATAAGTGTAAAAATTACACTTATCACCCGTGCTTTGACATTTTGTAGGAACTCGGTCACACTGCCTAGACCTTTGGTTTTGATCCATCAACATAACCAAGTAGATCATAACAATAAATAGAGTTTGAAATTGTAAATAAACAAAGGAAAATAACTAAGAAATGAAGAATAAAAACCAATTATGAGAGCCCCCAAAAATTAGGTTTCTAATGAAATAATTAGGTTTATATACTACAAGAAGAGCAACAAAAAAACAAAACCTATAAAAAAGAAACTAATAATATTATGAATAAATTAAATATTTTATATAATGCTGACATCTCCCTTCAAACTCACGAAACTATAGAAAGAAGCAATGAAAGTTTGTTAAGCAAGAAGCGAAAACGATGAACTGGATCAAACTCTGAGAAAAAGTCAACAAGCTGCAAAGATGAAGAAACAAAATGTAGGAAAATGGTGAAAATCTGTAGATGATGACGAATCAAATGACAATCAATCTCAATATACTTCGTGCGATCAAAGAACAAAGAGTTGTGAAAGAAATAAACAGTACTTTTATTATCACAATACATAGGTATTGAAGATGATGAATGAACACCCATGTCTGCAAGTAACCAACGCAACCATGCAATCTCAATGGTGGTGGATGTCATGGCACGATTCTCTGTCTCAGTAGAGGAACGAAAAATAATAGTTTGTTTCTTACTCTTCCAAACGATAAGGGAATCACCAAAAAATATACAAAAACCAGTATTATACTTACAATCAGTGGGGTATTGGCTCAATCAACATCAGAGTAGGCATAAAGCACTAGAGAGGAGATCAATGGGAACAAAAGACTTTAAAAGCAAGTACCATGAAGATAGCACAAAATATGAACAATAGCTGCCCAGTGAACTGTAGTAAGAGCTCAAATAAACTGTCTAAAATCTGGACACCATAACCTGTAGGAAAAGAAGCAACTTCAATCCCCCAAAAAAATAAGATAACGCACATAAGTCCTTCAATTCAAGACAAAGAGCTAATTATGGTTTCAAATCAGCAATCTCATCAATATCATTACAAGTAATAATCATATCATCAACGTACAGTAAGAGTAGAATACGGCCCGCTAAAGTGCATCTAAAGAATAGTGCATAGTCATAATGATTGGATATAAAGCCAAGAGAGGCAACAACACTGAAAAATTTCTCAAACCAATCATGGAGTGCTTGTTTGAGGCCATAAAATGCATTTCTGAATGGAAATCTTCAAGAGGAGGTTTATATGATTTCCCCTCATGGTCTTTCTCATATTCATGGATATATAAATGCAAGCTCAATGTTAGCCTTATATAGAATATTTAATTTATGCATAATATTATTAGTTTCCTTCTTTTATAAGTTTCTTTTAGAAAGATTTTCATCACGGTACTCGAATATGAGTATTTTTTACCATTTAATCTGACATTAATGGATCGATGTGAATCATCCCTTTCAGTTACCATTATGGTGTCAATAGAGAAACTACTACGAATTAGAAGAAATCAAATTCACACAATTCTAGAAAATCAACGATAACCAATGCACTTCAACTAAATACCACCGAAATATATCACAAAGTGCACGTACAATCAAAATAATATCACCAAACAATCACAACCTTACCAATGAACCAACTTGTGTTGAGGCTGTCTATTTTGAGAAAAGAAGGTGAGAAGTTGCCAAAAATTTGAACCACCGTCCACTTCTAAAATCACAAAGCAGTATTTGAACCACCATCCACTTTTAAAACACAAAGTAGACACAATCCACTGTCCACTCCAACCCCCAATTGTCCACTTCCTCAATCCACCATCCACCGCCCACTTCATAATGGGAACCTCACAAAGCATTTCTGTCCACTTCCTCGTTCACCGCAACAAATATTCTAGAGCACCATTTTCAATTTGCACAAAATAGAATTAACTTCAATTCATAGATTTGGGCTTTGATAACATGTATATAATACAAACCAATTTGATAAATCAAACAAAGGAAAAGCACTAAGAAAGGAATAAGAAACGGACTATTAGTGCCTCAAAAAATTAAGTTTCTAATGAAATAATTAGGTTTATATACTAAAAGAAGAACAACAAAAAAGAAAACCTACAAAAGAAGGAAATTAATAATATTATGCATAAATTAAATATTCTATATTAGGCTAACAGAAACTATAACTTCCAAGAGATGTAGTTATTGGATGTTTAAGAGAAGTGTGTGCTGCCTCGTTAATGCTAAATATACGGGTATTGTGGGTTTCATTAATGTTGTGAATGATGGCTGGTGGAATTCCAGTGGAAGCAAAGCTAGGCAATAGGATGCCTGAAAATGAAAGGGGGGTGAATCAGTTGAAAGAGAAACGGGAAGGAGACGGAATTAGCTGCAATAATTCTGACCGGCAATGAAACAGGGAAGTAGATTGACTACCACTTTGGATAAAGCTCTGATACCATAACAAATACTCCCTCCGTCCCAATTATATAGGTTTGTTTCGTTTTTCACACGATTAAGAAAACTTCTTTAATATAATTGAAAATTTAATTCTTGCCATGATCTTTCCTAATTTACCTCTATTTAATTTTTAATATGTAAAACTAAATTATTGTTGGAATTCAAATGAGAGTTGATCCATGTTTCCAATAAGGGGGAAATGTGTATATTTGGATGATTTCAAGAAGTTGGCACTTTAAGTGAGATAAATTTAATAAGGGTATATTAGTAAATGAACAAAACAAAATATTCTACATCAGGAAATCGACCTATATATTTAGGACAAGAGAAATAGGAAACTCAGCCTATATAGTTGGGACGGAGGGAGTAATAAACTAAATTGTTTTTCACACTTTTTTTATTTATAATTAACTGAGAAGTTCTAGAACATTTTGAGAACAAATTTCCCTAAAAACTAGTATTTGTGAGAACTCTAAACTATAAAAATTAGATAAAATCTTGAAATTCAATCTAAAATTCGAAATACAAACTCAGTTAAGCAATCTTTAAAGATGAGGTTAATATGTGGTGAGGATAAGTTATGTTATAAATAACAAAATGAATCATACAGATTAATTAAAATAATCAATTAGACAATATATCATCACTACCTGAGGAGATCACAAGGGATTTTTCCCCTTTGTAATGAAGAAAACAATATCCTGTACACCAACTCAGCAAGATCCCCCAGTGAATTTTGTTTTTTCCTCATTAAAAGGACTTCAAATTATTGCTCACAATAATAAATTGGGGTATCAATACATTGGAAATTTTGAATTTTCCTCAATTATTCAATTATTTTAGTTGATCAACAAATAGTATATCATGGTTTAGGGCAAACAGTTCAAGAAAGTTTATCTGAAACCTTTCGTTGTAAACTATTTTCTGGAATCTTACTTTTTATTTAATGTAATTGGAACTTCTTCGACATCCTTGTATGCCTTTACAGCATGTTAACACTAACACTAACAATATTAAACAAGAAAAAAGGTTAAGATGTTGTTTTTGTATTGTCGTCATCAAGGTCAATATAAGGCGTGTATGTAATAGAATGTACAAAACCAGATTTCAATAAGAAAATGATAAAAAATTGAGTACAAATATGGTCATGGGGAATTACATAGATTTTTGAACTCTTGACATTACAAAAGATTACCAATACTCATTTTTTATTTGCATGAATGAACAAAAGTACTAAATCTCAATTGAAGGAATACTGAAGTCCATGCCAAAAACTGGGAAATTATTTCAGTCAGAGTAATATGTCAGGAAATGGATCGTAGATCAAGAAAAACCGAAACTTCATTGCATCTGTGGAAATGACGTTGAAAATGAAGATCAAGATCAGCATTTGGGAAGATCTCCTGGTGGAGCAAGGAGCTTTTGATTAGGAAGTTTTCCATCCAAGACAAGCCATGCCATTTTCAGCCCCCAGCTTACATGCACTTCCAGATGACAATGCATGAACCATACGCCTATTAATGCCCAATTTTTGCAGTTTTTGTTATTGATTAAATCAAAACAAATCAAACATAATTTCTTAGAAGTGTAAATAGTGATTATACATCAATTTGCAAATTTTACCTACCAGGATTATCAGCTAAAAACCGAATGGCAACCCATCCACCGGACGGCACGCCAACTGTGTTCCTCTCAATGGGATCGACCAGGTTGAAGTTTTTAGGGTCTTTTTGAGGATCATAATTCCCAAATCCTTGGCCAACAACGAAGAAATTAAATCCATGGAGATGGAGAGGATGGCTTTCGGCACCAAGAATGCTAGTACCCTGCAAAATAAGCTCCACACTAGTATTGAAAGGCAATACCAAAACTTTCGTCATCCCATTGCTCACCATGGTATTGTTTGGAGGGTTTCCGGTGAAGTTAAACCAATGAAATGGATTGATTGGAAAACTTGGGCTATAAACACCGTTTGATTGACCAAAGAAATGAGCCTGGAGAAGGGCTGTTGTTGGTAGTGCGAAAGAAATATTATTAACAGATGCTGAAAATTTTGTCCCATTTGGCCCTTGACAGGTCTGGTTTTTATGGTCACAAGGATTTGTCCCTAGGCCTACTGTGAAAAAGAGTTGTTTATCAACTTTCTTTGGAACATTAGCAGGGAACTGTGGACTTGCTAAACTGCGCAGTTTTTTTGTAAAATTGGTGGCAAATGAAGTGTCATTTAGAGGCGGTAAAGTTGGCTTGAAGAGAGGAAGTTTTTTGAAATGAAAGGATGGAAATTTATATTCTAGAATACCAGCAACAGAAGAGTTGTCAAAAGTGCCTTGTCCTGTAACATATGGTCTAGCAGTCATTAAAAATGCTGCGCCTGGAAAATTAGGCTTGGTTTTGAGAAGAACGTTTGTAGTTTGTCCTGGGGTAATAAGAATTATATCGGTTTCGAAAGGTTTAACATAAATTGCGTCAACATCAACAACTGTGAGAGTATGATTAGCAATACTGAAGAAAAGTTCATCATTTAGTGCAGCATTGATTATTCGAAGGAGATAAGTCTTTCCGGGCTTAACCTTCAACTTGAATGTATCTGTCACAAACCAATCATAACATATGAAGAAATTATTTAATAACAAAAATAAAAAAGAGATCAGTTTCTTTGAAAAGAAAGGTTCGATTTTATACCTTTAGCCGAGCAATTATACAAAGGTCCTGGAAGCCCATTGATGGTATAGGCATCAGATACATTTGGACCCCCTCCTGTCTGTAAAGCTTGCTTAATGATGGCCTCAGGATCAGCATTGAACCATTCTCCTGTGCTACGAAGAGTACAATTTGTTATTCATGAACTCGAGTACTATTAGTGACTTGTTTAATATGCAATACTAGATTCAATGGCACAATTTCTATTTTTTCTTCGTTGCCATTCAGTGAAAATTTCGTACCAAATATGACAGGGACTTCCCTGTAGGGTTTCTCAAATGGATAAGTCACATTATGCTTGGGAAGAATTATTAGAGGACCATAAAGAGTTGATCTTAGCCATGAGATATGTCCATGCCACCAAAGAGTTCCCCTTTGGCCTACAACAGTGAAGTTATACACATAGCTTTGTCCAGTTTGTATGGGACATTGTGTAATATATGCCGGTCCATCAGCCCATCCACTACGAAGCTGACGAATGCCATGCCTGCAATTATATCGTAGCGCATCAAAGTCTGCTTCAGAGAACGTAATTTGCCAAGGGATAAATGAAATGAAATTTATACCAATGGATGGAGATGTTGCTGGCAACATGATTCGTGACTTTTATAACTAAACGGTCCCCCTCCATTGCCACAATTCGAGGTCCAGGAAACTTTCCGTTTACAGTCACTATACTCTTTGTGTGGCACAAGCGCGTCACATTTTGCATCTTGATCTACGAAAGATTGAAGAAAACATGATAAGCAACAGATTGAAAACATAAAATCAAAGAGGAAACCTATATTTATATAGGGCCAAAAATCTTTGTATTGTAGTACAATTGTATACATTGAACTCATAATGCCTTGTTATGCCTTGTGCATACTGGGGAACAATAGACAAAGATATCAATGTAATGAAGAATCCAATAGAAGACAGCATTCTAAATGCAGATGAACCCATTTTTTGTAGCTTTAATTCTTTCTCTTGCTGTATTGTTGGAACGACACCACTGAGACTTTATAGTGAGAGTTTGGTTGATTAGGTGATGAATGTGATATGTTTAAAGAGGAGAAAATTATTGGATTAGCCTTTTTTTTTATTTAATTATTTTTATTATTTTACTGGGCCAACTGTAGTTGGAAAAAAACATTAGAGTGCTGTCGAATACAATCGACTCTTTAAAACTCTTCTCGACCTCTGTCAATTCTTTCTTATTCACGATGTTATGTTTTCCAAACAACCTCGAATTCATCATTGTTGCTAGAAACCATAGGTTCATTGACTCCATTAATCATGTACTTCATATAGTAGTAGTGATTAACTATTTGCAAGGAAATGGAACAGAAATTAATAAAACACGATACAACAGGTGAAAATGTTATTTTAGAAAGAAAGAAAAAAAAAGAAGAAGTAAGAATGGAAATATGTAAAATGATTATATATAGCCTCAGTTTGGTTTAGATAAAAGGATACGTTTACAGAATTGGTTCATAGATAACACTTAGCGGAAATTCATTGGAAGTTAGGAAAAAAAAACAGTTTCAATCAGGTTCTGCTATGTAAAAATTCTGTAAATATGGCGTTTTCCTAGATAAAAATAAGACTTTTATGGTGTGTTTGATTGTAAAGATGAAATTTGTTTGGAAAAAAAAAAGTGTTTTGGCAATTGAATTGTCTAGAATTTATTGGCATGAAAAATATTAATTGAATGTGTTTGATTGATTTAATTTTCAATCTATAAATGTTATACTGTCATTCTTTTATTGGTGGGTAGATGAGAGAGATGGTATAAATTCATTCTCACAATCAAACACACCATAAAAGTCTTATTTTTATCTAGGCAAACGCTAAGAAAATAATATTTTCCATCATATATGCCCATGTTTGGTACACATTATATATACCCATCATAAAGTCTTATTATATATGCTCATATTTGGTACACATTAAAATTTTCATTCTCATTTTTCTACACATTTTCAACCACACATTTTTCAATAAAATAATATTTTCCATCATATCAACAACATTTCTTTCTTTTTCAACCGCACATTCTTCGTAAATCTACTATTCCAAAATATATTTTTTCAAAATAACGTGGCTTAAATACACCAAAAATATTTTAAGATTAACATTTTTGTTCATGATCAAGTGGGATGAGATTTGTACTCTTCATTCTATTATACCCACAATATCAAGGGGACATGAACCGCTATAAATCTTTATGTGGGTTTTTCTTTAATTTTCTAAATTTGCTAAAGCTCATACGTGCAAATGAGTAGATATTAGGGTTTAATCAACAACAAGCTGCTCTTACCTGTAGCTTGTAAATATTAATTTATTAATGCATGGAATAAGACATTTTGGCTGATCAGACATGTTAATCATGTGCAGGTAACTAAGTCTTCATTTAATTTCTTGTTTTATGTAATCAGCAATTAATGTCTTCATTTGCAGGCATTCGAATCAGGTCATTTTCTCTACTCCTAACCCATCGAGAACTCGAAAGCAACATTATGCATTACTTTTGAAGCTTCCAAATCTTATGCTTGATGATAAAGCAAATCAATACAAGAGCTGGTCTTGAAGAATTTGTGCTGAAAATGACCTGATTTATGGCATATATGGAATTAAAATTCCCGAAATGACACGTTAAAAATGAAAGATTGTAGATATTTCAGGTTGGTGGCTAAGGCATTTTCACTATTTTAGGTTTCTATGTATCGAAGTAAAACCAGTTCACCATTTTAAGGCACTTTTCTCTCAAGCAAGAAGAAAATTTGTTTTTCTTTTGTTGCTTAGTGCATGAGCCTTGTGTTATATAAGCTAGAATGTACGGAAACTTTTAAGATGCAAATGTTTCGTTTCGAACCCAAACTCTTCGGAAAGATTTTGAAAATTCAAAAAAAGTTCCCCATTATTTATTGAAATTCAAAAATTATATAAGAGCTTTATGGAAATTGATGTAGACAGAAGCAATAAAATAATAAAATGGACACACTATTGAAGGTCCGTCGATTTCAAATGAATACCACCAGGGGCGGACCCAGCACCCAACCAGCTCTCGCAGCTAGCTACACGTGCTGGATCCATCGGCTTTTATTTTATTTCATTTTCAAACACATCCTTTAATTGAGTTAATTAGAGTTTGCATTTCTTATGAGATGTCTCTGGTTCCATTCCCTAGCTTGCAATTCTTATATTTTTAGCTTTCCAATTTTTATCAAAATTAATGGCAATAAAGAGGCGAGAGTTGAACTCGTGACTATCCTTAAAAATTATTGGAATCCTTACCATTAGGGCACTTGTTGAATTTGATATTATTGTTAACATAATAATATATATTAAGTTTTAATTATTAATAAATAATCTCGTCCTTGTTATCCTTGATTGTCTACATTGACTGTCAACGGGGCGACTGAATTTCAATACTGGATCCGCCCCTGAATACCACAATACGATTACTTTCTAATTTCTATTGAGTCCTAGAAATACCAGAAATCTAGGCATAAAAAATTCTTTGACTCACATACGAATACGCATAATTTGAACCAACTAATTTTGGGTATCAAATTTTGAGAATTTAAGAGATTAGAAAATTCTGAAGTCTAATATTATTTATTCAAATTTAACTTCCTTTGCCATTAAGGCAACCATGCATGTAACAACTAAAAGCATAATTAACGATTAATCCTTATTATTAATTAACTTTAATTAATGACTCATTTTAATTATTAACTAATCTAGATAATAAAAAAAAATTAAGAGTCCTAAAATTGAATTCTAAATTTGTTTACAAAAGAAAAACCTAATTGGGTAAAAGACCTACTTACTCCTAGATAGTTAACGTGAAAAGGAATAATAATAAAATAATTAAACAAATTAAGAAAAGAAATCAAAGATACTAGAAATTGTTCAATGTCGTGTCCAATATCTCCCGGCTGCATCAGAAACTTTTAGAGAACTTTGCATGAAAAAATCGAGCAATTTTGTCATCCACATCTTAAAATTAGTGCAGATAAGAATTAAATATTAATTAACAATATGTGATTCAGACTTGTTTAATTTAAGATGACAGTAATTATATGACAATTTTTAGTTAAAATAGATTGATGTGGTATTTCTGCTATTTAGTTTTAAATAGTTTTTCTGGAATTAAATATTAGATTTATAAAAAATATAAATTAGTAATTTTTATATAATGTTTCTATCGTGTTACATGTTCTACATTTTTTCCCCTTCATAGAAATAACGTTCTTCATGACAAATTTTTTTAATCTATTTTCTGGCTTCTAAAAAATTCACTTTTGATGACAAAACCTATTGCCCTAAAAACTTTCTCGATGAAACAATTCGAAAATGACGTTTAATTAAGTACTGACCGTATGGATAAGTGGGCACTGGGCACCATGAAATAAAACTTACTCTCGGAATCAGACTGACTAGCTATAAACTAAAATCACACAAGCGGAACAAGATAAAACAATATTCTTCTCTCACCATGGGGAATCAACCAGGGTTGCTTAGATGCCCCGGCATGCACCCCTAGGTTTATATAGATTTAGGGTATTTTTCTCCTTATTTGACACTTCGCATGTGAAGCCCTTGAATTTCAAGTAAAAAGGTTGCATGTATAACAGAGATGGTATTAAAGACTTGAAGGAACATTCAGCTATGGAGTATGAAATGAAGAACTTGGGATCAACAAACAAGATTCTAAGGAAACAAATTTATCGACACACAAATTATAGAAAGATTTAGCTTTTTGAGAAAATCACTTGAAGAAAATTTTGTTGCGCTTCAATATGCAAGATTCTAAGTCAATTTCTACCCCTTCCCAATAGTTTAAAGTTATCTTCAAGCATGAGTCTTAGCAACGAAGTAGAGGGGATACAAATGACTCTATTATTGTACGCATCAACAATAGATAGCTTAATATTTGCTATGATTTGTGCAAGGCCAAACATTACAGAAGCAGGGAAAGTTGTTAGTTGATACATGACAAATCTTGATAAAGAGCATTGGAGTATTATAAAGATGATCCTGAAATGTGTTATGGGTGTCTCAAATGCTATATTATGTTATGTATTAGACTTTGAGTGTGACTCGAATTCATTATTGAAAATAATTGAGAATTCTAACTAAAGTGCACATTAATCAGAATTCTATTTGGAATGCAATTGAGAAATTGTATTTAAGTTTTATTTTGACAAATTCTAATTGAAATTCTCCTTTGAAGCCCATTGAGAGTAAAAAATTGTGTTGGACTTGAAAAGAACTTGGGATAAAGAAAATCAAGATTTTTGGAGTAAATGACCACTACAACAAATGTTACTTTTT